>VZSZ01008158.1:0-11246 GCA_013398815.1 Ibidorhyncha struthersii
ACCATAACATCTGGCCAAATTTTGAATAATTTCTTGAGGCTATATCACGAACATATTTATGGATCACCTACTAAAGGCATCCATTTTTTGACAGTTCAGGAGGCCTGAAGAAATCATATTGGACAATAATGTGATGGCAATGTTGTCACAATAACTGAAAAGGACCAAATCTTCATCTTCTTTAACTTTGTCACTTAACATTTCTGTAGCTCAAGACCCCATTGCCTTAGATATGCTATGAAGGATACCATCATGTATGAATGAATAGATTAATAGCTCACTTTATTTTCACTTGTCTGTTGATTTTGTCAGTGGATCTACACTACTCACTTTCAGTGTGCATTTATTCTGCAAAATACTGCTTAGTTTCCTCTGAACTAGTGAATCTGTTGAGTTTAAAAGAAGAAACCAGGGGATGTCTACATGTAACAGCACCATTTTTCATAAGAATTTTTTCATGTCACAGAAACAATGTGTATCCACAGAGCTTTACACAACCTAATAAGTGACCAGTTGACACTGTGCCTCTAATTGTCCTCAACTGGAAGCAAAAATGCTGTCTGTGAGCCAAAGTTGATTAGTGCTATTGGTTGATGAATTTTCTTTTTAAAAAAAAGGAGCCAAGGGAGAGCCACAACAGCTCTGAACTTTTGCGAGGACTGTCTCTGCTTCAGGGGAATTTTGATTTTTCCTGCTGTTTTGTTTGTTTAAAAAAAATGGTGATGTCTAATCTTCAGGAACGTACCTCATCATCCAACCCACAAACTGTTGGCAAAATAATAAACCTACACAGAATGTACTGTTAGATTCTTTTTCTTTTTTTTTTTACTTCTCCCTTTCAGAGGTATAAATCACAGCTTTTTGCTTTAGCAAATTAAAGTATAGGCTTTGCACTGGATAGTTGGCACCGTTTCTTCTGGCCAAATGTTCCATGCTACTTCCAAAGAAACTGTGGACACTGAGTTGGCTTTAGTTTGTCTTTGAACTCGTTTGCAAAACCTCAGTCTTTATAGGCCTCCAAGAAAAAATATACATAGTTTATTTATTAAGTTTCAATTTAACTCTTTTGTGTGCAGAATTGCTGATGCTAATTCTATTTGGGTTTTTCAGGTTTTTTATTTGTCTGTCTGAGTTCTTGCTGTTTACTACTTGTTTGCATAAATGGCATCACCCTGCCACATAGGTCCAAAAAACTTATACATTTCTGATTATCTTACACAGGCTGAAAACGATCCTGAATAGAAAACAGTTCTTTTGCTAGTTGGTTGCAAGAGTACGTTTCAAATAAACCATAAGCAACTATTATTGAGTAAATACACTTCCCATTGTATTTCCAGAACTCTTCTCATCTATGTTTTTGCCTTTATGTCCTTGTAACACAGTAGACAAACAGCACTTTCATTGCAGCTTTTGCTGCTAAGTTGTCTATAATGTATTTCTAAATAGTATGGAACCAGAAATGCACCATGGTCTCTCTCCTTGAAGCACTTGCTTGTTTTGTCTGGCAAATATAGTTTAAAGTTGTGATCAGCTGAATGTTCAGCAAGGAACAAATGAAAGTTATTGGTGTGTAAAACATTGTAGGTCTTGTGTTGATCTTGGACTTCTCCCTATAGCATCCTTGTACTGCTTTCTTCTGCAATGCTTCCTCCCTATTGATGTGAAGCCATCTTTGGTACTCTAACAAAGGGCTGTATAAATGTTTGGAACCCAGAACAGATGTTTTTGGGCAGTTTTCATTCAGTTTGCCAAGTTCAGGCATAAAACAAGATCCTGACCGCTTGTGGTTACTGTAGACAGGATGATTTTTTCAAAGGAAGAGTAAGCGTGCTGGGTCCAATGACTTCCTGTCTTCTGGCATCCTACCACATGTCTTCTTTACTATACCATAATGTTTCTCAAGTTTGCTTTTGTTTCACTCTCATAATTGGCTTTGTATATCCACTGACTGATCTGATTTTCCTATCAAGACAGGGCTGTTCACTCCAGATTTTCACTAGTGTAACTGAGAGGAAAATTTGGTCCGTATGCTCTGTAATAAGATATATCATCACTGTCAATATTTTTCTTCTTCCCATCACTCCCCTGCCATATGGCAACTTCACAGGAAAGAACTGAACTGCATATGTTCTAAGTAGGACTTCTTCATTCCCTTAAAAATCGAGGTTGGTTTTAATACCATTCAGATTTAAAAATGGAGGAAGTCCTTAATCCTTTAGCATGGGATCTTCATCAAACTTTAGCCACCCAAAAGTTAGGCAACTGTAGAAACTAGTCATCTGAGCTCTTCCTATAGTCACTGGAGGGAGGAAGCAACTTTGAGAGGGTGATTCATTGCATCCTAAGATAAGAGTTGGGGGAAATTTTATTGTTGCAAACATGAGTGCCAATCTCTCCAAAATCCACAGGTCTTAATGGTGTTGAATTGATGAATTGAGCTGGAGACCCAAAGGCAACATCAGTGCTGGTGGATTGACTGGGGACAGGGGATGATTGTTCTGAGCTGTTGTTAGCCTGTTCCCTGGCACATTTTAAGCTCTTTCCAAATAACACCTGAGCATGACTCAGTGGGCGTGAGCCAGGGATGGTTTTCAGTCAGCAAGACACAGATAAGACTGCTTTGTTTTGGGTAGGAAATTTAGCCTTAGCAATACAAGCCATGCCATCCAGTTGCATGTAGCAGTGGAAAATGGATGCTGGGTCATTTTATTTACTGGTCTAGATAAATTCAAAGAGGTATAAGCAGTAATTAAAGCAGTATAAGAGAATGAAAGATGAACTTGAGAGGTTTTAATTTGCATTGTCTGAAACTGGTGCAAGTAGCAACACAACAGACAAGAGCCACTGTTAGTGAAACTTTTCTTATTAAGCAAATATTAAAGACACTCACACCCTGTATAGGTGCTGGAGAGTGACTGACAGTGACTGTGGAAAACATCATTTATAAAAAAAAAACACTTCAGGACCAGCTATACCTAAATGACTTCCTAAAACCTATCACACTACAGATCCTTCTCGATGCCATCATTAGGGAGCTGATCTCCAGAGGGTCTGTAGACATGAAAATGCCCAGTATCATAGAACTGTTTCTGCAAAGTTTCTGAGCTCTGCCTGCTAGGTTTTAAAACTTGGGACAACTCTACCTTAAAAACACTCACTGTTCACCACAGAGTGCCCAGATCCAGCAACAAGCAGTGCAAAGTGTTTCAGCCACTTTCAACCACCGTTATGAGGCTCAGGGACCATGGGATAAATTCAGATGAATAACCCTATTTCTAAGTTGTTTCCAGGGAGTGTGTGGGTGTTGCAGACATTTAACTGCCAGGCTATTCATTTTTCTGCACTAATAGTTTCCATACTAGCTGACTGACCAGTCTCCCTGATGTGTCGCGTCAATTTTCTTATTATATACGAAAATAATGAATGTTAGGAATGAGCCTAGAAAGCTCCTCATCTCCCAGATTGGGTCTTGGTGCCAAGTGTCTGGCTGGCATCCTCTCCAATATTCTGCAAACAACATCTGCATGAGCATGTTAGTTGTGCAACTCATAAAGTTAACGTAAGTGACTGCCGTGATTTGCTGAGCAGCACTGATTAGCACTGTTTTGCCAGAGGGAGGCTTTGCAGTATGTGGGAGAGAGAGCCATGTTGTGCTTTTCCTGGGAAAAGGAAGGGGTACCATGGGCAGGATTACATCATTTGCAGGAATGACTCTGGACAGATTTTCTTGTCCCCACCCCACCCCCCCCAGCCCAGGATTCCTCTGGTCCCAGATGTGATTAATGATGCATCTCTGCTGAAATGATCACTGCTGTGATGAGGTCAGAAAATGAGTGCTTCGGAGGCACTGATCAAGTAGCTGCCTCGAAAGTTGACCTGGAGAAGAACAGCGTGCTGGAGAGACAAGAGAGTTCAGGAGGATGCACAGGAAACCCCAATCCCTGATCAACAGCACATCTAGCTGCTGCTCTGCACAGCCTCTGCAAGTTCAGTAATGTCTCTGCCTATGAAAGAAAGGTCCAAGGTGCTTCTGTCCACCCCACGAAACTCGACGTGATGCTGTACAGGATGGCAGTGCAGGCAGCAGGCTGGAGCCCTGTGACTCAAGTGCCAATTGCTTGCTGGGAACATCGTGTCACTGCCTAGGAGAAAAAAACTTGGATGTTACAGCTGGAAAGAGGGTTACATTTTACTTCCTTTCTTCCTAAGACAAGTCTATTTTATACATGCTATCAGGCAGTTTAGCAGAGGGTAGACCCACTGTTCCTGTCCTTTGCACCAGTGTAGTGCAATTCATTTCAACTGAATATTTTAAAGCAGCATATGATAGTTCATTTTTGTAAAAAGGCTGAAATATGGCATTTCTCATGCCAACACTTTCTTATGTTCGTTTTTTCAAAAGCATATAAAATTATTGTCACAAACAGGGCATGTCAGTAAACTGCTTCTAGACAGGTACTGGGAACATCCTTGTTTACTGTTTATGTTAACCTTGGGCTAAAGATTGGCTCTTGTTCAATATATGAAACTTCCCAAAGAAAACGAACGGCAACGTGTAAATAACTAAACCACACACACAAAAATGACACTGAAATATAATGTGCTGGGTCAAATTTTAGTTGGGTTAAGTCAGGCATTTAGAGTAATCCTTCTTTACCCCACTTAAATGTCACGTAGGTAAGACGTGACAGCTCACTCACTGCCAGGAAAAGCTTGCATTATCCTCAAGGATGAATTCGGGACCTCAGGAAGCTACCAAGTCAAATGAAAAACAGAGACAACAGGCAATGGCTTAGCGGCTTAAGCCATATGCCTCAGATCAGTCTAGCCATAATTTCAAATGCCAGCAGGATCATTACCAAGCTAATGCAGATCTATTGAGTACTTTGCCATGTACTGCAGGCAGAACAAGTCCTTTGAGTTAAATCCTAAGAAATTAGATCCGTTGTGGTTTTAATGGTTATTAAAAGTCTCAGGATATTTTCATAAGGGGAGGAGTTTATTAATCTCACACCCTTAACCAAATTAGCCCTTTCCTCCAACAAATACACTTTCAGTTCCTTACTGCAAAAGGAAGATGGGCGAGGAAGGGAGAACGAAACTTTCCAGTGATGTGCTTTCTCTTGCAAGACCTGTATTAAGGCTACCACTGCAAGGCACTGTGGATTTTTTTGCAATGAAAGCCCCAGGATGTTGTAGTCTACTCTGCATTTCTGGTTAAGCACTGGTCACCTCTTGCAGATTTGATTTGCTGGGTGTCCTGGGCACCTGGCATCCCACTCCCATGAATGGTGTCTGCCATGGGAAGGCTGTGCTCACCTGGCCTCCAGCATTTGTGGCTGCCTTGCAAAAACAGCCCACTGTCTGGTTTATGAACGCAGTGAGCAGAGCACTGCAGAGGTGTGGGGAAGACTTACGAGCGCAAACATTAGCACACGTACACTGTGGGTTTTGTTATCATCATCAGTCCACAATAACAAGGATTGGTCAGGGATCAAAACCCCCTGTGACCTAATTATAAGATGAAAGGTAAAGGGTAAAGATGGGTGCAAGAGCAATGAGACTGGATTGGTCAGTTTGACAGGAAGGATACTGATGTCACTGAAAGGGTTTGTAGGTACTACAGAAAAGGAAAGTTGGAAGGCAGTGAGACAACTGTGCGAGTGATTAGAGGAAACCACATCAGAGTGTAAAAAATGCCATGAGATAGTGCAGAAGTGTTTAATTTGAGAAGTATATGGAAGGCCAATGGAAAATGGTGTGGTAGATTAACCACAGACAGCAGCCACTGTTTACGTAGAGGAGGAGGGATGTTATCCTACTGATGGAATGCATGGAGAGAAGGGCTGAGATTCAGCTCCAGACTCAGACACCTGAATGCAAGCAAAGGGATTAAAGAGCAATTTGGGAGGAACACAAAGGAAATCCAAGGTGACAGTGAAGATATGATTGTGATTACCACAGTGTAGATGCTCCATTTCTTAAAGGTTACAGATCAAGACTGCGTGCCTGCTAGTGTGTATTCATATACAAATCACTTGGCTTGATAAAAAGTTATTCAGTGAAAAGCAATCCCTATCCTTAAAATCTGAGCATCTCTGTATTATGATTTATTGGTGTTCTGTATTTCCATCTGTCGTGGGCAGACCTTCAGCATTTCCAACGTCAGTGACTCAGTGCTGCTGATGCTGGGAAGTGGGCACTGATCCAGCTTGGAGTTCTTAACATCCTTCTATGAAACACTGGCAAGATTCAGAAATGCTAAGTGGCTTCCCCAAACCTGGATTATATCTAGCAACAGGAGCCAGATCTCCTATTTCACTGTTCTTTAGCAATCTGCTGATAACATTCTCGTGGCTTTGTTTTAATGATCCATTATTTTGAAACTGGATGATGTTGGAAAATTGTCAGAATACTTGAAAACAGCCAGTGAAGTTCATTTAGTGGATCATATACATTTTAATTCATTTTCTATTTTAGATTTTTATTGAGACACTTCACACCAGTAAAGAAAAAGTGCAGGTTTCCTTTTCCCTTTCAGTTTACACTGTGATAAGAAACACAATGTTTGAATTCTTAGTTTGGAATAACTCTGCCTGAACAAATAATAAAACAGAAGAACAGACTTATCTATAAGATAAAGATCTTGGAGCATTTTGGGAAGAATGTTTGAAAGATCAAAATATTACAGGTTTCTCACCATCACTGGGAATTGAAAAATAAACAAAATTAGCTAGAGATCTGGCTGAAAGAAAACAGTTTCTGAGGAAAAAAAAAAAATAATCCTGAATATGTTGTTCTCTTTCCGGTATTATATTAAGCCAAAAATTATGCTGGTGCTGAACAAGTAATTTATACCAGTGCAAATCCAAAGAGTTTCAAAAAAGATGAAGGAGGGCTTTTATGTTTAGAGTACCATTACCAGCAAAAGGCTTCAGAGCATTTTCCTTTTTAATTACTTCAACAGCATGCAGAGCAACAAAGGGTAATTATGAACTATCTTGCATGGGTTATGAAATGTCAAAGCCTGATAACTCATATAATGCACGGTGCCTACACGGCTCAAAAGCCTAAGGAAGCAATCCTTTATTCCAGAGATTTCAGACCAAATCCCATCCAGCTTGATACTCAGTGAAAATCACAATGTAATGGTATTTCATCCTGAAATGAGTTGGTTTGCAGTTAAGATCGTCTTGGAGATATGACCAAAGATTTGAATCAACATGACAGTTGCCTGTCCTTATGGAGGCAGACTAGATGACTGGTTAAGATTAGATATATAAATTNTCTCTGGGCAAAAGATGGTGAATCGGCGTTTAGAATTTGATCTTCTCATTCAGCCACCATCCTAGCAATTTATTCCCACTTACTTTGATGTTAACTTTCACTTGCCTAGCGAAACCCACACTGGGTTTAGGCTTCGAATGAGATAACTCCCAAGGGTATTTCTGCCTGAAGGCAGGAAGAATTTTCAGGACTAGGTTTAATCATGATAATGTGGGATGAGAGCTTAGGATCATGTTTTTTACTTGGACATTCACATTAGCTGCACCTGCACGCCTTCAGCAATTGGGTACTTTTTAGACAGATATGAAGGCAAAGACTGTGTCCCCAGGGAAATGGCAGACTGGCTAGGGGGCATATGAATGAGGGAAAAACATCATGTTGTGGCAGAAACCAGATAGTTAAAGAGCAACGTAATATGTTAGTCTCATGCTCTGGCTCGTCATAGCCAGTAAATTAGCTGGTATTTTGTGATTCTGTTACTCAGCAGCTTAGATTTTCGCTGTTTGTGGTAATATGTGTGGGAGACTAACCTTTAAGTGATGAGAAGCTATGAATGGAGACCCTCTAGCACACAAATATGACCTGCCATGATGTTCCCCCATGGGAGAAGAGATCAAGCAATATTTTGTTGCAGCAGTGGGAGGAGAAAACACTTCTGTTGGAGGATCAGACCTATCTGCCCTTCATCCAGCATGCTTATACAGCTGGACTTGCATGATCTCTGCAGCCTCCCAAGTGAATTGCAGCCTTGTACTCACTTTAGAGCCATCTATTACTCCCCACTGTGTATATACCTACCTAAAAATCCATAACCGCTCTCGCATTGAATCAATGCTCACAGTCAACTTGTATCTAAACAAATTGAATAAAGCTAAGAGCTCTGAAGATCCTCTTATTTATCCCATGATAAGCAGAGAGACTCCCAGTTCTTCTGCTCCTGACACCTTTGTCAATAAAATCTGCAGATTGCACAATATAAGGTTGTTTTATAATTCATCTCCTTGACAATAACAGAACCTTTGAACAGGAATGCTTTATGTGGTTATTGCAAGAACAGTGCTCAAGCACAGGCTGCATCAGCAAAATGCAAAAATAGAATTTTGTTCCTCTTGAAGAGTCACATTTCAAGCAATTTTTTGATGTAATGAAAAAAATTGGATTTGATTTTAAAGAAGTATTTATATTTGGCTGGTAATTAGATCATAAGTAAAAATCATAGGACTTATTAGATCATATATTCCATTCTCCTTCCACCACAGGATCATTTTTCAGACCTGAGGTCTAATTTCATTATTTCAAAAGGACAAAACATGAGACTTATGGGTAACTGCTGCAGTATCCACCCTTCTAAGAGTGTTTTTAGGTAGTACCCCCAAAACTAACTGCTGGCAAAATAAACTGCAAGTGGAGATGATGGCAACTGGATATCTGTTTCACTGAGTTGAAGGTGATATCAGCTCACCTACCCACCCTAATTTTTATTCACGCCTATATATGAGCACACAGGAGATGTTTGAAAAGATGTGCCCTGAATTTTTAAGATATGTATCATTTATTCTAAATTTACAGTTACAACTAAAGCTCTTTCAGTCTGTTATGTAAATACTGTGCTAGGTTTTAAAATAAAGGGCAGAATTTTCAAAGCCAAGCAGAGCACTTAAGCATGAAATTTCTCATTTCAGTGGGAAGTTGTATGTCAAAATCCTGGTTCTTGGATTTAGGTAGGTGGATTGCATGTTTAAGCAGTGATTTCAGGTAATTTAATCTAAAAGAAGGAACCCAAAGTTGAATTTTAAACCAATTCTTAGTTTTTTATTCATTTGTCTCTGAAAAATAGTTCAATTGATTGTTTTGTTTTGAGTTTGAACTTTAATTTTTACCTTTAATATAACTGAAACAAAACTGACTGTGAAAGAACTGTTTTCAAGACAGTTTTTGCCCCACCCCTGGAGGTGTTCAAGGCCAGGCTGGATGGGGCTTGGAGCAACCTGGGCTGGTGCGACGTGTCCCTGCCCATGGCAGAGGGGGTGGAACTGGATGATCTTTAAGGTCCTTTCCAACCTAAACCATTCTATGATTCTATGACTGAAGACAATTCTAGAACAAGGTAATTGGACAGAGACCTCCGCCTCCAGTTTATTGCTTGGCTAAAGGTCCAGGAAAATGACGAAATACCTGGGAATGAATGGAACTGACACTGATTCAGTGGCATAATTTTCTGCACCTGAGTAATATTCGGCCAAGGACACTCTGAGGTTTTACCAGCAATAAACTAACAAGAGAAGTAATACTCCCTCTTTTTACAGATGTGTGAGAAAGGCTTAGAAGTGTCAAGTGACTTGACTATTTCCTATGACTAGTTGGAAAAGACAAGAAAAATTATCTATTAGCTTCCAGTTTTTCTGTGGTTTTTTTTTTAATGCTTGATAGCTGTCTTGGTGGAGGAGCTGAGATTCGTAGATTATTTGGAGCCTGCCAGTGCAGCAAAGCCATGTGCGTGCAATACAAAAAATGCAACAGAGCCACTGTGTACTGGTGGGGTTTGTATTTCAGTGGGACCAGTCTGTGCTTCAAATGTGTCATTATCCTTCATAAGGAAGTTTCGTTCTACTCTTGAATTAGCTCACATTGTTAATGTGCTCATCAGCCAACTCAGAGGATATACAGACAGCTGCGAGGAATCTAATTAACATTTGACTACAAAAGAAGAAATTACAATCTACTGTACTATTTAATCTGTCAGTGAAGGTCTGGATTAGAAATGGATTCAGTATCTCTCTGTAGATTTTCCTCTGTTTTAATGTAATAGAATCATAGTCATTAGAGGTGGAAAAAAACTATTAATTTATCTTGTCCATCTAGCATTGCTGCTACTTTTACCCTTTGGATGACCCTAAGAAAACCTCTTCCTCTATGTTTGCTCCATCAAACACTTGCAGATCGTTATCGTCTCTACTTTTAGTCATCATTTACTCGGGCTTAAGTAATTCATGTAAAGTTTCCCTGCAAATCAAAACTTCCATCATTCTTTCTATGTTCTTCTCTCCTTAAATATCTTACACTGTTCCAGCATTATTTCCAGCACGGTAAAGACTGCTTTTACCATCCAGAAGAAGTAACTATATTCTATATTAAAGTATATCTAGTATTTAATTCGAAGTCACTGTTAGTGACATTCAAAGTCGGTCCATGCTTTCTTTGTAAAAGAGAGGAAACAATAATTGCATTTCTATGTGAAAAGTGCTCTCTAACGCATAGAAGATAGGGCAAAAGTATTATGAAGCATGGAGTAGTTTGAAAAGGAATAGCCTTTTCAGATTAATGTGAATGTTCAGAAGGTTTTTTTCTGAACAAATAGGAACAAACAACAAATTGTTTGGATGAGAGAGAACGATTGTGTTGACAGCAGACATATGAATGATACTGTTTTTACAGATGGACTGGTGAGAATCAAATTGAAGCTATTGATCTGTATTTGTGTAGGATCTGCTAAACAGAAAGCTTTGAGGGCTTTACCATTAGCAGCATGGGTCATTTTAGCAACTAGGAAAGGCAACACGCTCTGTTTCTGTCATACACGCTCCATTGCTAGCGCAACAGAAGATGCCTAGTCTTCAAAAAATGTCAAGAGCCCTTCTGTATAGATGGGGGTAATCCTTTTCAGATATAATTAAAAGCCTTTCCTCTTCCCTCAACAGGCACACGCACAAAAGATAACTCTTTTGAGGCAATACATCAGCAGGCGGGAAAAAATCTAAGTTAACTTTTTAATGTGAGCAGCTTTGCATCTTCTGTTTAGTGGAGAGTGAACACAGACTGAAATAGTAGGAGGCGACAATAAGTCCTAAGGTCTCAAATTGATTAGTGCCTTTGGAAGAGCACAGTTCTTGCTTAAGGAGGGCAATTTTGGGTCTTCCCTCTCTAGAGCCTGTATTGCAAGTTCTCATTAGTGACTAATC
>VZSZ01008158.1:15442-27295 GCA_013398815.1 Ibidorhyncha struthersii
CCTTCCCCAAAATTGTCTTGGGGGGCTGGAGTTTAGCCTAGCTGACATGTCTGTCTTCAACATGTTTGCATTTCTCACAGCGCTCTTCTTGCAAGACCTTGAGGCTCTGGTGGGGGTACAGGGGTCTGCTGAGGCACAGGGGTGTGCAGGATGAAAGCTGAAAGCTGACGCATTTTTGCAGCAGGACAGAGCCTGGCTGGGAGTCCTCAGCACAACGGCAAAGCTAAGGAAGGTTTCTGAGGGTGCTTGCAGGGTGTAGAGCAGGAGCTGTTGTACCTGGAGAGACCCAGAGATGTGTGAGGTTGAACAATGTGAATGTGCCAGCAGAGAGGTGAGCCAGAGAGGACATGCAGAAGACAGCCAAAACCTGAAAGATGGGAGACTGCAACATGGTGTAGCTGTGCAATACATTAGAATGGTTCATGCAGGGAAAACTTCATTGAAATGGGAGATGATGGCCTGGGGAAAGGTCCAGCGGGCAAGATGCTGCCATCTCTCTAAATGGATCCTTAGACATGTACATGATGCTGGTGTTACCTGCCACTGCAGCCACCATGGCTGTGTCTGGAGTGGAACGCAGCAGCTACACCAGGTGTGAGAGGGCGATAGGCAGTGAAGAAGATTGCATGGTGGGAAAGGAGCCTTGTGCGGGCCGGCACCCTGTGGTGAGACTGAACACCATTCAAGACAAAAATTAAACCTTTTAAAGGCCTTCAGGCTTCAGCAAACAACTTAAGCAGAAACTCAACTTCAGGCATGTAAGTGGCATCAGTAAAGGCTGCAGGCTGAGTTCCCATTTCCAGCAAGTCCTGTTTTGGTAGGTTTGGCAGGCTAAAACCCTAATAGGGGAAAATGCCTCTTTTATAGTTTAAAGGGGGCTTCACATGAGAATGAAGCCCAAATGGACTCAACCTGAGCTGCTGTATTGGAGCCATAAGTTTGGGCTGGTCACAGAAATGTCTGTTGCTCAGATTTCAGTACTTGTTTTTCTCCAGGAAAACCATGTATTTTTCATGCGCAAGCCTGCATCTTCATTCAGCAATACTGCAGGGCTATGCTGAGTTATCTGCATTGATCTGTTAAATGAAAGGCCCCTTGCTGGCAGCGAAGCACAAACTCTCCGAGCCCTGAAGAAAATTGGAACAAGGCAACTCAGACAAGCGCAGGCAGTGTCCTGTTATATGTGCATATATGTTTATAACATAGATGTGTATGTGTATACAAGTATCTAGTCAGAAAACATCCAATATCTACAGTCTCCCTGACTTTAAGATATTTTGAGTTGATTTTTTTATTTTATTTTTTTTATTTCAAATTATTTCAAAAAAGAAAATTGACATGGAGGTACTGTAGACCAAATATATGCATGCTTACGTATGTATAAAAATGTAACCTTTAGAAACCCTGAGAAGTGAATGACATCCTTGAACGCAGACTAGTGGCCAAGAATAATGTTCGTATATGGGGCTGAGAAGTGTGCAGAATATAGTTTTTCATCAAACCATGGAAATTAGAGGTAGAAAAGACCTATTAGATCATCCTGGCTATTCCCTTGCCACCGAGGTACAGCTAAGCAGGAGAAGAAACAAACAGAAAAAAAGCATTAAAGCTATAAAATGCTATTTTTGCAGAAATCACAGCGCAAACATAAGTCCTGCGCCAGCCACTGCACTTTATGTTGTGCAGTTGTCAAAAGTGATATACAGAAATAAAAAATAATTTGGAGCTTTCTTTAAATACCTTGGGCTTTTCCTTTCTCGCATAACAAATTTTCCATAAACCTTAATGGTGAGACTTTCTATCTTGTTTCCAGTGTTGAGTGATTAAAAATAAAAAAGGGAGATAATTACCATGTCACTGACACAGCATTTTATGTATTCAAAGAACGAAGTAATTCTTGTAGAGACCCTGTGAAATGGATATGTAGATCTGCTGTACCGACAAGTGCTTTATCAGTGCCAATGGATTTATCAGAGACTATTGCCCTGCGTTGTCCATGAGGAAGACGAAGCAGAGGTGAAGTGACCATGAAGGCCAGCCAGTGAGTCAGTGGCCAAGCCAGGATAAAATTCAGGAATTTTGTCTGAGTTTTCTGGTGTTTCAGGGTTGGATACTTTCCCACGTAGCTCTAAAGGGAGTAACTGAAGACACTGGCTCTTCGTAGCCACCGAAGCAGAGCAATTCTGTAGGCTGGGCACACCTGTACCGACTGTTAAAATCGTTACAGTCTTCCCTAATTAAGATTGGCACAGTGCTTGCTGCTAGTAATATATCCCCGTAATGAATATAGCTTTGAACATTTTGAAGTGGCAGCTGGAAAGGTTTTGACAGCGTCCACTTTGGATTAAGGGTCTACATTTTCTTGAAGGTCTTTTATTTCTTGTCTGGTTTTGGT
This sequence comes from Ibidorhyncha struthersii, assembly GCA_013398815.1. NCBI lineage: Eukaryota > Metazoa > Chordata > Aves > Charadriiformes > Charadriidae > Ibidorhyncha > Ibidorhyncha struthersii. The sequence goes on from VZSZ01008158.1 coordinate 17,838, forward strand.
TGTTTCTTTTTAAAAAATTGTCGGCAATGCAACTATTGACTTTCAGAGAGAAGGATGAGGATTTTTTGGGTAACCATAATGATTTTATCCCATTTGCCTTCGTTTAATTTGGAAATGGAAACCATATCTTTAATGCTAATTAAGCAGCACATTACTTAGTCTTCCTGTCCTCGCGTAAATAACAATTAGCAATAATTTAGCAGTTGTACACTCTGGCATCTTCTAAGCCATACCATTGTATACCATTCCAAATTCCTTTGCATTAATTAGGATCATAAGCCAATCAGCACTAATTAAGAAGAAAATAAGTATAATAACAAATGAAACAAAGCTAGTGATTTGTATCTGTTCAGTAGTTTTTTTTTCTCTCTGCAGTTTATCAAATAGTTGTAATGCGTAGGAACTTCTTCTAATTGAAACTAATTATGAGGTTTCCCCTGCTACTTTGAGCCTCGTGTTCAAATCCCACGAAGCTCATTAAATAAGTAACAAAGCTGGAATCTTTAGCACATATTGTAACTTGGTTCACATTAATTAGCACCACGTTTTGGAGGCAGTAAGAGGCTGTTCAGCAGCAACACTACCTAAAGGGACATTAGATAGGGATTTTTGCAGACCTAAGAGGCTACACAGTGACCCGAGCCAAGTATTATCAGATATGGCTGAAATGTCACATATCAGCCTCAAGACTGTATGCTAAATGTGCTACTTTTGCAATTCAGTCCATTTTGACCCTGTCTTAATGTCTGTTGTTATTTCGAGCAAGCATCTGGGGAAATGTAGGTACTTAAATATACAGTCATTACATCTGAAGGTCATTCCTGTCTATCGGTGGCAGTGTCATAAAATAGCATACATTTTCCACTGCTGTTTTGGGTATCATTAGCACCATTTCAATTTCAGAAGTGGGCAGCAATCTAGATGCCAGCATCTTTGCAGATCCCAGGCCTATTTAACAGACTGAAATTGCTACATGATGTTTAATGATGCTAAAAATATATATGATGGTATGTGCCATCTCCATTTAGTCGTATGTAGTAATTTAAAGGTAGGCAGTCAGTAAGTGTTGAATACAGTTCAAGGTGGGGGAAAGAAATCCACAGACCTATAGTTTCATGTGCTCTCCCTACAGATTCACCTCATCTTAAGCACTTTTCAGTACAATCTTATGAGACAGAGCCACACACTGATCTTTCAACAGGCTGCTGCCTTGCTGCTGTACTGCCACTCTCAGTCTTCACAGGCAAAGACATGCATGACCTGATCTTATTGGAAAATCTCACATGCCCTGAAACCAAACTGAGTCGGAACAAATCACATTCTAGTTTGTGCTTACACACTATCCCTTTCCAGCTGACACTGCTTTGAGATCACTAGTTAATTGACTAATTAACTAAAATACCCTAAAAGTTGTACAGAAACTCTGGTATCTTCGATATTTCATAGTTGTTGGATCTTCTTTGACTTCCCAGTTGTATGTGTGCAGATTGTCAGAGGTCTCTCACCCCACCACCAGCCCCCAACTGCTCTTCTTGGGACTGTGAACCTGGCCCAAAAGCCCTGCACAGATGCAGGATCACCCTCTTGAGGTATTACCCATGCCTACTTCCTGCCTGAGAAGACCGTATCTGGGCAGCTTGCAAACAGAGCAGCTGAGGTTCAGGGTCCAGTGGTAACTGGAAATGAGAGATGGGTCCTATTTTAAGCAAAGCAAGAAATACCCTCCTGTAAATCAGGAGGAAAGAAGTGCCAGTGCCCTTTTTCCCCCTCTACATTTTCAGGCAAATTGTTTTCGCTGAATGACTAATATCATCTGAAGTACTGTTTAAACAAGTACTGAGAAAAAGACCACGAAGGATCATTGCAATCTTCTCGGATGAAAGAAGAGGTGCCATGTAAATTATGAAACTCTGAAAAAGTGCGCGATCCAAAATTATTGAAAATATGTAAACTGCCTCTTCTTGAAATCTGATGGTCACCAAATGGATATACTTCCAAGGACACAGTAAACATATTCACTAAGACAATCCCCAGATCAGTTATTTTTTTCCCCTTGTTATGGATGAGACAACCAACACACATGACGTACACAGCCTGCAGGTTTTCAGTGTGGGTACATCAGAGAATGTAGGGATCCACTCTATTAAAAAAGTTGTCCTCTAACAATGATGAAATACGTAGTCATTCACCTGAACAACTTAGTCCATAAATGATCACATCTCGCGCACTGAATCGTTCAAGTACTTCTTCATGAAGTTGAATCCAGTGGTGCCAACATGCCATTGCCCCGTTATGTGTGACAGCCAACCAGGTTGTGGAGGTTGATCTGTTTCTCTGAACTGATCAGTGAGTTGAAGGACTTCCATTTCTGAGCAGTTCAAGTCTATCTTTAGTAAAAAAAACTTTGGTGATTTCCTGGATGTCACAGAAGCAATGTGACAGGAGGTGTCTCCAAAGACTACTGATAACCTTCCTTCTCCTAATGCCACCCTCCAAGAAGCAGAGGGAGTATGGCTGATGTTACCCTTTTAATCACATTAGGTGTTTTTGAGGAAGAAATAGAATAAAAGATCTTCAGCTGCTCATGTTTGCTTTTTACTTTCAAGCACCTGGAGAAGTTACATAGAGGAAAATGGCTACAACAGGCTCCCCCTCCTCCCCCTGTGCAAACTGGAAGCTTCAGTATACATCAAAATTAACATATAGTACTCTATTTCTGTGGCATGCCTCTAAAAAAAGAAAACAGGCAATGTTTTTCTTAGGAATATATCAAAACAGTTTAATAACTGGAGCAGCTGGTCCTGCAGGAAACCTCCTAGGGCTTGCTGCTGGTCAAAAGTACCATTCTTCACATTAGGTTTCTTTATTTGAAAATAAAATGCCTTCCNTCATATAAACAGCTTGTTTCTGAGCAGCCCAAAAATGCACAAGTGAGACTGTTCACTTTCTGTGTGTTTAAAATTAAAAAAATAGAGTGGACCCTAATAAGAGTTAACTGGGAAGAGCTGCTTTCAAATCACCTGCCGATAAACCAGAAGGTGACCACCAGTTTTGTTACTCATGAGAACTTCTAGCCATGTCCTAATCAGAGCTGAAGACCAAATGAGTCAGGGAATCAAAGTATTTTTTTATCCTTGGAGGTAACTTAACCAATGGTGCACTGAAAGGAAGGGGAAGGGAAAATGAAGGGAATTGGGACTGTACAGTCCTTATATTGTGGAAAACAAAGAAAACAGGAATCACCAGGATGTTTTTTTCTTCTAAGGGTATTTTCTTTCTATATACCTTTCAATCATTTCTAATTTGTATCTGCAGAGAAGTGGTTATAACAACTGCAGATGGGGAATGCTGGTAGTTTTGTCTCTTTCAGAAGCCCTTTGAGGTTTGATTCACTAAAATCTGTAATATGTTTCGAGATCTTTGAAAAACACAAAATAACAAAAATGAAATTAATTGCCACCCTTTTCTTCTGCAGTTGACCTAGGCAGAGAAGTTTGTTATTGTTGACCATTGTGCGGAAAAGCGGGTACATCTCTAAGGCAGTCCTGCTTTTTGCCTTGATCTGAGCTGGAAAGGGTTAAAATTACAGGGAGTCTTACCTTTAGAAATGGAGAGGGAGAGAAGGAGAAAGAGAAAGAAAGAAACAAATGTGGAAAAAAAACCTCTTTTTTGTGGAAAGGATTGGCTTCTGATTTCAATTATTTCTCAGTTGTAAACATTTTCAGGGACAAGGAATTCCTTTGCATACACATATTGCTATTTGCAAAAACCAGGGCCAGTCCAGTGGAATTTTGTTTTTGTCTCAACAGAGTCATTTTATTCATCTGGGAGATTTTATTTAATACTCTGGTATTAATGACAGCAAGAAATTAAACAGTTGTTTCACTCATTTTTCTTCTTTTCAGTGTGTGTGTCTTTCTTCCCACCGCCCCCCCACCCCCATATCTTTATAATTATGTTTTAAGACCGTAAATGTTTCCAAAGGTAGTGCCAGATTTAAAATACTGGTTGTTATTACAATGTGTGGGTGGCTTTACCCTCTCTGTTCGCAGCCTCCAGCTTTTATCTGCCCTGTTTCAATCCTCCTACCATAGGAGAGGAATCCAAGAAAATGAACTCATTTAGGGGAGAAGCAGCTTGACTCCTTTTATGATGATTATGATTATTTTAGTCTGGAGTGACTACCCTTTAGCAGGTAAAACCGAAAATGAAGGAAGAAGAAGAAAAAAAAAGCTTTGAAAGCTTAAATTTTGATGCAATAAATCAATCAAGCAGGCAGCCCCTGTCTCCCAGGCTCGTTTTTATCTCATCTCCCTGGTTGCAAGGAAGTTACTCCTGTTTCATGCTGCTGCTGTGGAGATGAGAATCTGACTGTTATTCTCAGCCAAGCATGTTTGAAGCAGAAAGACATTTCTGTAAGCTGCCGTGGCATATCCCAAGCCCTGCTGTCCTTTCTGCTGCATACAGGGAGTGTAAGGCAAACACCGCACTTTGCAACAGGCGCAGGGAAGAGGAAAGGGATAATAGGGACAGTGTTGTGCTCCCTTGAGTGCTGTGAATTTCCAGCCGGCACGGATGCAAGGAAAGAGGATGAATTGTGCACCGTTTAATAGGGCTGTGTTGCGGGTGAAAGGATGTAGGATTCTGGCTAATTCATTTGCATTGCATATTTCTGCTGACACCAGACACAAGCGACGCACAGTTCCAGCACCTAAAATGCAGGACTCGTAGATACCGTGGTGTGCAAGTGGACTCAAACCCAGAACCACTGACCTAACCAGCATAGCATGAGAAATGTGGAAGAGGAAGGGGTTGATGCAGCTTGGTCAATGCAGGCAGTGGCGCCATTCATCCAAAATCATCTACTTCATGGTGAGCTGAGTTTCCCCTGAAACTTGGTTGGCTGTAATGACTAGTTTCTGCTACCGATAAAGGACTTGCTCAGAAAGTGGTGTTTCCACTTGTAGGCAGCCATGTTCAATCTGATGAGTTCCACTCTGCTCTCTGGGAAAGAGGCAACAAGAGGTGCTTTCAAGGCAGGCTTGTTCTACCTGCATGAAAATGAGTCGTATTGACAGGATGCTCTGAGAGCGGCTCACCACAACACTAATGCTGAGCTGGTCCCCCTCTGACTGCCTCTGAGTGCCCGCAGAGCACCGGGAAAACACACTGCATGTTCTGAGCACTCTCCTGGGAGGTGGCAGGTTTGGGTCCCCCTGAGACTGATGAGGGATTAAACTCACATTTCCCATTTTTCTGGGTAAATGCTGTAATAGTGGCAGTGGGCTTCCCCTGCATTCATGGGGGAATGGGCGTTGCTGATCTGGGTGCCAAAGAGGCTGTGAAATGGGGGAAGGTGCTGCAAGATGGGTCCAGATTGACTTTTTTGCTCCCCATTTTCTACTGGCTAACTGGGATAGGGCGATCACACTTCAGAGATGCTTTTCCCTGAACTCAACCAGGTAACATAGAGGGACCAGTAGGTCTGGGAGCACCAACACCCACTCAGCATCTCTGAGTGTTGGGATCAGCATTACTGTATTGACATGGCTTTCCTGACCCCTCCTCAGGGTTTCTCCTGAAGGAAGGTCTTACAAGAGGACCCAAGCGTCACTACAGCATTGTCCTTGGAGCACCTCACTGTGGGAGGGAAACTGAGGCATAGGGAGAGAGTGATTTGCTTCAGGAACAGGGAAACTTCAGATCTGCAGCAAAACCCCTGGAGCAGCCAGAGACTTCCAATTCTCTTCTTTAGCCGTTAATGTGATTCTTTGTAATCATTACAGTTTCCCCTATACTTGAATGAAGAGAGCCATAAAAGTTTAGCGTTATCTGTCTACCTGCTGTCCTGATTATCTGTGCTCATATATGACTACTATTGACTCATTATCAGCATGGCACTGATCTGAACTTTGAGTTTAGTGCTCTGTGGAAACACAGTAGCTACCCAGTAATGTAGTTATTTCAGCAGGCACCCTTTTTTTCTATAAGATAAGAAGACAGTTGTATCTGTTTAGTGCTATCATAAAGTTGTGTTAGTCTCTCAATAAAAAGGAGTCTCTGCTTGCTGTTAAGCAGAGAGAGCAGCTTATCTTTGAAACCAAGGTTTGGATGAACCCGACTTCTGTTTAATGAACTGGTGGCTTGCACTTTTGATGTATCTGTTGATCCTTCAATCAGCAAAACTTTACTGAAATCAGGAGGTTTCCCGATATGTTAAAAATTCTGACAACAAGTCAACTGCAAGGTTGTAATCTCAGGTCAGTTTCTTTGCCCTCCCCTCCTCTGTAGGGCAACAAAATGTTTGTGTTGCTTCAATCCTTATTGCTTCAAAGCTTTTTGAAACATGGCAGTATGGTTTGAGCTCACATCTATGCAGTCAAAGTCTGTCTCTGGCGTTTTAACTTCAGCTGTTTATGTTCCAACTTATTAGCCATAACATGCTGGACTGGGGATAATATATTAGATATGTTATGACTCTTTCCCTGTGCTGTAGTAGGTGGCAATTCTCCATCAGTGACTTGAAAGTGCAAGAGCTGGTTTTTCCCAGCTTTTCTGGGGAAGCAAATATTTAAGCTAAAGACACTTGATTTTTGCTACTATGGGTTATGGTCGGGTTTGATTACATTTTCTGTCTCAAAAGCTACTAGTATATTCTAAACACATGTAAGTAAATTCTCAAGTGAGAGCAAAAGTGTTTGGGAAAGTCTGTGTGCCACCCAGACCAGAGGATGTAGGCTGGAAAGAAATTATGTGAAAGAAATGAAAAAAAAAAAAAAACAAACCCAAAAACAAAAAGTCCATATTGTATCATTTAAGTCCTTTATACACGAAATAGTCTGGAATCCTGCTGAGACCCCTGACTTGAGTTTGGGCTCTGAACCCCCTACTAGTCCATTAAAAAGAGAGGGGATATTTGCAAAGACCAGGCAAAAGCATGCAGCTGTGCTGACGTTTAGAGGTTCTCATAACTCAGGTTCTGGTTTAGCAGCATCTGTAAAATTAACAGCTTCAAGTTTGGTTCATGCACAGGAATGGGGAGTCTGCTGAACACATGGGGTCTTAGTATAATATTAACACTTGTTTGCGGAGAGATCACACAGAGAGCTGCATATGGTTGGGTTTAAGCTGTTCCTGGGGTGCTGAGGGCATTTCTGATGGGCTAGGGTTGGTGTTAAAACCAGTGTGGTTCAGGATATGGAGACACTGTGAACTTTTGGACTGCTGAGGTAGTTTTGAGTCTACAGGTGATCCTGAGGGACTTGGCCATCTGCAGCAGCCTCAGGCTTTCTTCTGGTCCTGGCCTGCTTCTTTGTAGGTCTCCAGTCAGCAGAAATCATATGGATGAGAAAAAAGGTTTCAGCATTTTATAGTTTCCAGTGATAACACTGCCAGCTGCCTAAGCGCTTGTCATTGCAGGTTTCCTCCGCATTGGTGGTAGGAAATGAGAAACCTGATGACTTTCTCAGGGTGAACTTTGTGAGAAGAGAAAAGCTCAAAGAGAGAGCAAAGCCACCCTTGTGGCTTTTCATTTCCAGCTTGAGATTAGAGGATATTATTTGTTGCTCTGTCTCCCTGCCCGTTTATCCACCTGTCTGTTCTCACATCCACATCTATCACATTGTCTGTTCACAGCAGTCATGGCAGTCCATTTTTGATGTATATAAATCACAATAATATCACAGCCACAGTCTGTGTCACATTATTGTCAGCTCAATGGAGTCATATCTGCGTTTACTAGAAGGCAGGAGTGCTCCACAACTCCAGGAGATCAAAACCTGCTTGTTTGGAGGGAGACACCATTTGCCCTCTGTCTTTGGCATCCCTTTGCAGGGCAGTGAATGTTTTTTCTCACTCCACCTTCAGTGAATCCCTAATGGATAAACGGAGGACACAAAAGAACCTTATAGCTCCTTAAAATCTTATTTTTCCTTGTTTCACAAGGGCCAAGGATAATGTTTCCCTCCCACCTGCCCCATGTAGTTCATGCAGATTTACTCGATCTTTCTCAAAACCACACAAACTTTCGAAGACTTGCACAAAAAAAGGATGAAAAATGAAAAGACTGTCAAGAAAACCTCACCAAAGTCTTCGGGGATGCTTTTTTTCTCCAATGAATTTCCCAGAGAAGAGCCCCTTGCTTTGTCAAAGGGAAGGTGCAGTAGCCATCCTTACCCCACACAGCTTAGGGCTTCTATTGAACAGGTGCCATCGGCACAGTGCCAATGCGGCCACCTCCAACGAGCGCACACCGCCTTTGGCAAATGTTTCTTGACCCGGTCAGCTGGCAGATCCATTTGCCACGCTGCACTGGATAAATTATGGACTCTGGCCCTCAGTCCCATGAAATATGTCAGGATGCTGTGCATGTGCTGTCTCTCTAATCCCCCTTCCCTCTCAGCCTACATGTAGCCCTGATGTCTTTATTTAAAACCTTAGTGTCATAATATTTATATCCAATCTCTTTCATCTATTCCTGTCTCTATCAGAGGAAGATAAAATTTGTTTGGGGGCAGTACTTTTTTTAAAATTTTTTAATTATCACTACGTGCCTATCATAAATTAGCCACTTAGTGGGCAAGTAGCAAGGGGTAAATTTCTGGAAAGAAGGTAGCATATTGGATCAAGGTCAGATAAAAAATGGAGCTGAGCTACTGCCAGTTGCTTTGTCAAGGCCAGTAAGGGGAATTGGGGCCAGTTTTCTTAAAGCCAGCGGAGCTTGTGTTGACAAAGAGAGCCACGGAGACTGAAAAGAGGTCAGTGAGTAATGCGTGTTGGAGCCAGGACAAGGGAATAACAGCACCGAGTGCCTGCAGAGGAAGACAAACAGCAGTGGTAATGTGGGCTACGCGGCAATATTGTTTTTAGCACAAACCTTCTTAAGAGACTGTCACGCTGAATGGGCCAATGCCAGAACCAGCTCTTTCCTCCTGCTTCCTCCAGCGTCTTCCCAGTTGCAGGACCACGTCTGCTGTCATTGCAACAAGCACCGCACAGCTCGAGGGAAGATTTTTGTGCCATTATAATTAAAGCTATTATTCTCATACACAGCCAATAGTTAGATAAAGTAGGTCATCATGTATGTACAGCCTGGAAGGGCGCTCGTCATGGCTGGGGAGGCCTCTTTCCCTGGCTAGGTCTTAACTGTATGATGTTAAGGTGCATAAGAAAGGCTATGTAACATATTTATTTACAGTGAAGTGTCATGTTCAGTCCTGCTTAGGGGACTTGTTCATCTGCCTCTGTAAGAAGCGATAAGCCCATGGCAGAAGGACTGGAGAGATGACCCCTCAGAAACATATCAGACAAGTGTTTCAGCATAAGTTCTGCCCTGACACCAGCTTTTAATAACCCTTAGTTTTTATATACGTATACATATACGCATACGTATATCCATTTATATATATATATAAATAAACAACCTTTCAAAAGTGCCTAGGGCTTTGCTCCCCCCGTCG
>VZSZ01008159.1:8107-55471 GCA_013398815.1 Ibidorhyncha struthersii
TGACAGAAGTGATGGAGGGGTGATGGGATGTGACGGAGGTCCGACGGAGGGGTGATGGAGGAGATTGAAGTGTGACGGAGGTGTGATGGCGGTGCTGAGGGTGGGAAGCAGTTGACGGTGGCGGACCCGTCACGGTGGTGACGGAGGCGCGGCAGAGCTCACGGCGCCGGCGGAGCGGTGACAGACACGGCCGCCGGTGGCGCGGCTACCCCACGGCCGCCCTCACTGCGCATGCGCCCGGCGCCGCGCGCGGGATGCCGCGTTCCCCGCTGCGCATGCGTACAGCGTAGCCGGCGCCCGCAGCCGGCGCCCGCCGCCGCGCCGCGTTACCGCGCATGCGCCAAGCTTCCACTCCTCCACGCCACTCTATGGTCGCCCGCCGGTGGCTTGAGCGCCGCTCCTGGGCGGGGCGCGAGGCAGGAAGTGACGGCAGCGCCGAGCGTCGCTGAGGCGGAGGGGTGGCGGGTGAGGCGGGGAGCGAGCGGTGGGTGCAGGTGAGGCGGGGGTGATCCCTCCTCTCCGTCCCCTCGTCACGGGAGGGAGGGGCTGGCGGGGGTGAGCCGGGGCCCTCGGTAGGGCCTCGGGCTTCGGGCCTCGGGCCTTGTCCGGCTCTCCCGTGAGGCGCGGCCGTGGCGCCAGGCCCTCCCCGGCCTGCCTAGGGCCGTTGTGGGGAGGTCGGGGGAGCGGCAGGCCTGCGGAGGGGAAGGCCTGTGGAGGCAGGGCTGAGCGCCTCCCCTCCCTGGCCTCCAAGCTTCGGCGGGCCCCCTCTTGCTGGGGTCCAGGCAGGCGCAGGCTGTGGGGGCCCTGTGTTTACCTGTGGGGGAAGGCTTGTGTTTACCTGTGGGGGAAGGCTTGTGTTTACCTGTGGGGGAAGGCTTGTGTTTACCTGTGGGGGAAGGCTTGTGTTTACCTGTGTGTGTGGGGGTCCTGTGTTTGCCTCGGGGATGGGACAGTGTTTACTTTGGGGCGGGGAGGCTGTGTTTACATCTGGGGATCAGGCTTGAGGCAGTCCACCTTGGTCCACCCCGGTGAGAAGAGCCCTTCAGGGAGCATGTGTCCTCTGCCAGCTTGTCTCTTGGGTACAGAGTAGGTATGCTCGACGGCTGCTTTCCTTGTAAATGAGTGAAACCAACTCCCTGCTAACTCATCTTTCAGATAGGGCGAGTGTGCATAGTGGCACCTTTCTTCTCAAGCAGCAGTGCCTGGTGTGCAAAGCTATTGACCCATCACATGCTGAGTTATCACTGCCAAACTTGGTTTATTAAGTGCTGCATGCGTGTTTGAGTAAGCTCTATGACTTGAGTTTCTTTTAAAACTTGAAGGAATATCAGTAATATACACTTGAAATAAGAGTTGTGGGGGAATATAAGATAACTGTGAGTTGTATGACAAAACCTCAGAATATAAGACAGAATATTAGACAGGAGGTTTGACTTTCCAGGTGTACATAAACAAGCAAATGTGCTCGTTTGTCATGTGTGACATAGTAAGTCATTCACTGCACGTGCAGTTCATTCCCCTTCTGAAGGGTTTGCACATAAAGTCGTAGGATGAGATTGTTTGAGATGAGTTTCCCTTGTTTTGGTTTATATTTGCACACAAACAGATTTTATGTTTTTTTTTTCCTTGGTAAAAGGAGGCTCTTATTTTTGAAAAGGGTCCTTGTAATATGGTGATGTGTACTGAACTCTCTTCCTTGTTTTCAAAAAGAGATACAAAAAGCAGGAAAGCAACTAAATTTTAATTTTACTGGAGATCCTCCTGAATGTGTTATCTGTGTTTTGAAAGTGCTTTTTATCAGCTGTCATCTTGGAATCCAGACATTGTTATCATGGGTTAATATAAATACACAGAAACAGGAAAGAGAGGAGGCTGTTCCTGAAGAATTTATGGCTTAGTGACCAAATTTAGCATTTGCTTCCCTTTGAAGCATCCCCTATTTTCAGTCCCCTGAAAGTTGGGGGAAGTGGGGGTTTTCTGGTAGCATGCATGTGTCCTAGCTATTTCCAGGGGTTTTTTTTCCTTGCACTTTTTTCCGAGAAGGTCAGCACAGGAAGGGCTTGAAGAGAGCTAAAATGACTCTTACAGAAATGTGGTTTATATATTGACGTTAATCTTCCTGAGTTATCTCCTGTGCGTTCTGGTTTTGTGTTCCTTATAGTAAATATCAAGCTTTCTCCTTCTTACTGTTGATTACAGCATGAAAGGCAAATATATATGGTAGTCATTTTCATTTATGAGCTTGTCAGCTCTTTCACGCTACCATGATGCTGGTGAGCTTGTCATCTTCCTGTGATCTTTGTATAGAGAAAGAAATCTCAGATCAAAAGATGTGCTTAGCAGCTTCAAAGTGTGCTGATACAAGTTAAGTCAAGCTTCAAAACTGAGGGAATTACGTGGGACTGAACATATGACAAAACAAATGTGTCGTGGTTTTTTACCCCTCTGTATTCTGGTAGAACTTGATGCTGGAAAGGAGCGCAACTTTCTTTTTTAATTTATCCAGTTGTGTCAGTAATAATACTCCCGGCTCTGGAGACTGTGAAGACTTTTGTCCTGGACCCCAGTGTTGGTTTTCCCCCTCCACTCTCTGTGTCTGTTTATTCCCTTAAAGGTGTTGGTTTTAATTTGTATGGGCAGAGATCAGTCTTCTCACCGCTGAGTGTTCACAAAAGCTGTTCTGCCCCAGTGTTTGCATGCCAAAATTTTAAAAAGGGAAGTAAAATTACAGGGAGAATGTCCATGGACAGAACTAAATAGTCAGTATTGCTGTTGGAAGTTGTTAGTCTTGAATTCACTTAGCAAATGATTTCCTTAATGATGCAAACAGTGATCTGTGTTACAAACAATCGTATAGGCAAAGCCCCGTCAAGGGGTTTACACGCTCGCTGTGATCCTCAGTGTCTGTATGGATGTTATTTCCACCCCACAAAGAAGAGAGAAGCTGACAAAGCCGGAGCCTGGGTGGGAGCCAGGGTTCTGGGCCGGGGGGATGCCATTGATGCTGATTTGGGTTGTCAGCTTCTGCATCTCGTTACAGCCAGGCCTGTGTCTCCTTACAGCAACTGTGTGCCGGAAATATGGCTACGGACTGGCTCGGGAGCATTGTGTCAATTAATTGTGGAGAAAGCTTGGGAGTCTACCAAGGACGAGTGTCTGCTGTGGATCAGGTCAGCCAGACCATTTCCCTGACACGGCCCTTCCATAATGGGGTCAAGTGCCTCGTGCCAGAAGTCACCTTCAGGTTAGTGTCTGTCTTTTTTCCTTCTGTCTTTTTCCAGGCAAGGTCTGTGGTGGTTTGGATGTTTTGTTTTGATTTTTTTTTTTTTTTTTCCCCAGAAATGGGTTCTTTCCCTTAAACCTCCCTACTGCTACTGAGCATCTTTGGATGAGAAGGGCCTCTCGTGTTTCTGTTAGTTTGTGTGCAGGAGGTTATTATCTGGCTTTGTGATCCTAGTGTTAGAAGTGGTGTAGCTCACACTTGGAGGTTACTTGTGGGTGAGACTGTGTGTACAGATATACACATATGTATTGTGTGTATATGTTCCGCTGTTTGGTTTTCGGGTAGTTGAGGGGTCTCTTAAAGCTTTGTCTTCAGTGTGTGCACTAAATGTTACTAAAGTGTGACAGAAGAGAAAGCAGAGTGGTAGATGAATTGAAATTATTGCCCCGATACAATGAAATTAAGTTCTGTTATTAAATGCAACTCTATCTCCTCTGTCCCTCACCACGTTTGTTCTTCTCTGTAAGCAGGAGAAAGTTCTGAACCAAGAAGCTGAATTGATGCAGCAGTATTGTAGCTCTCAGGAGTTCTTTCCCACCAGCTGCTGGTAACACTGTGCTTAAAAAGAATAAATAAGAGTCACCTGTTGCTGGACATTTTCCTGTTACCTGGTGTATTACAGTAGTTGAGACTCTGAGTCACTGATTTTTAAACAAGATTGATTCCCTGAAGTCAATACTCTTCTTTTTTTCTTGAATTTTGAAGAGAGTATGGGGAAAGGTGACGACCATACACTTCCAGGAGATGTGTGGAAGTCTGTGGCAAGCTCTTGCTACTTTTATGTTCTGGTTGGACAGATACTTACTAAGTTTAAGACAGAAGACCCTAACTTCTGATACATTTTGTGCAAATGGAGGTCTTTGTCACCACTTCTTTCTTTTGTTTTGGCTCGTGTCCGGTGCTGTATTAGTTTTCTTTATCCTTTTTCTGAGGAAACAGGAAGCACCATCCTTGTCTGAGCATGAATTGTGCTAATCTAAGGGTAGCTTTCTGGAGAAATGGATTAAAGGTAATAGTAGCCTCAAGGCTGAGATTAATTATATTATCTAGGAACAGTTAAATTAATGCAGATTTCTGCAAAGGTCTCTGCCAGTTGCTTCCATTTTCTGCCTGACTGATTCCTGTTTCAGCTAAGAACAGAACTTTTCAAACACAATCCAGGTGCAGTATGGAAATATTTGAGTTGTTATTTTGAAGATTCATACCATTTCAGCTGAATATTTTCATGTCTGTGGAAATATCCTCTGTGTTTGTGTATTAAAGTGTCGTTTTTTTCTTGTTTCTATTGATAATGGCATCAGGGAAAAAAAAAAAAACCACTGTACAATGTTGCATGTTTTTCTTTAGGGGTTGTTCTTTTGTAAAGGTACCTCAGGTGCTAAATTCCTCAATGTCTGTTTTCTTTTCCTGTGTTTAGGGCAGGTGACATTACTGAGCTGAAAATTCTGGAGATCCCAGGGCCAGGGGACAGCAGACAATGTGGGGACTTGCATCAGACAGAAATGAGCATCCCTGGTGTCGGCTGCCAAGTGGGTCCCAGTCAGAATGGCACTGGGAAAGTGTTAAAGAAGCCCATCTCCAGCAGTGCCCCGCAGAATATCCCAAGGAGAACGGACATGAAGAATCAGGATATCATCATCTCTCCGCAGCAGCAGTGCTCCAAGAGCTACATGGATCGACATGTGGAAACACTGACTCAATCCAAAGGCTTCCGTCGTAGACACAATTCCTGTGAGTATATGTGTTATCCTGCAACTTCCGGTTTGCTTACCTGAGTTACTGCTGCAACATCTTCCCTTTTTCAGCGAGAACATTTCAAAAGGTGCTGGAAGCTTTCATTTGTTTGCTTTTATGCTTGTGTTGCCACCTGAAGGTCTGGAGAAGAGGAACGGTGAGGAGGAAAACTTTGCAAGCTGTGCCTCAAAATATAATACAGATCTTCCAAATGTCTGGTGCTTCTCTTTAAATCCTTTTTATGATGATACAATCTCATCCATAATCTGGCGTGAGTGTTCATTAAAGCTTGCAGGCCTGGGCTTAAAAAGATCTATTTGTACATTTGCATAAAATGTCCTTATACAGAGATATAAAATGGTTTATTGGGTAAGAATAGTCAGGTGAAGTGGGTTGTTTGACCTGGTCTGTCACTTCTGTATGGGGGTTTTCTGTTTGTTTTGGTTTTTGAGGTTTTGGATTTGTTGTGTGGGGTTTTGTGGTTGGTTGGTTTTTACTTTTGGGTGGGTTTTTTGCTTTGATGTTTTTTTGTTTTTTTTTTTTTTTTTTTTTTTTTTTTTTTTTTTGTTTTGTTTTTTGTTAGAGAAAATGAATGTATTCTTCTAGACTTCTGGCTACCTTACAGAAATGTGTTCAGGGTTGCTTCAGTGGTGTCTGCATTGCCGCTACACTGATGCAGACCATGCTCCTCTTCATCTGTGGGGAGACTTTATCACTAGAGCTCTTTGGAGGCAAATTTCACTCTACTTTTCATTCCTTTTGATTCCCGATAAAATACCTTTCCTTGCTAGACACAGGCTGGAAAGGTTAATGCAGAGAAGTTAGTGCTGTTCAGCTGAATAACTGGAGAGTAGATTACAGTGAGAACCTTAACTTGCATCTGTTCTTTGTGCTTGCGCCTGAACCAATGTGGAGGCAAAGCAGAAAGCAGCTGGTTCCAGCAGAGGCCGGATCCCTATTTATCATAGCGTTTTATCGGCTGAAAATCAAGTACACGATTGTTGCCCTGGCTTCTGCAGGGTATTCCAGGTGGGCGCCTAAGGCAGTGCTTGAGCACGTCGTTTGCGCAGCGCAGTCCTGTAGCCAGCCGAGTTAACAGGCTGGGAAGGTTGTAGCAGAATTTATGATGGTGTCGTTTGCCCGTAAAGGCTGGTTTTACTTAGGTGCCTCACGGCCATGTACTCACCGTTTCAGTAGTCAGCCTGTCCAGAGTAACCTTCAGAATCGAGTGGGTGAGAAGGGGCTTAGTAGATGGTTTTATTGATTAGGTTCAGGGCCATTTTTGATGGGACATTAGCTGTGTTGTGGGAATTTGGAAGTTGTGTGTGTTTTTTGGTGGTTTTTTTTTTTTTTTTTCCTCTTGAAGCCCATTAAATGAAATTAGTCTTTCTGAACTTTAAAATGCTGCAGACTGTTCTGCGTGTCTGTTATGGATGTGGTAGTATAAAGAGGATTGGTGTCAAAGGTCGTCCTATTGCTTGTTCAGGACAGAAGCGGTGTTATGTACTTCCAAATTGAATTGGGATGCAAACTGCAAATTCATGTTCCTGTTGCTGAGAAATACCAGCCTTTATCTTCAGGGTGTGTTCCTTTATTTAGTTTTAGGACACATAAGACAACATCTAAGAAGAAAAACTCCCCCCACCCAACATCCTGATATGATCTCTTGCCCATTTCTTTTGTCACTGCTGACCTGAGCTTAGAGGTTGGGTTGAGAATAGTAGGGGTGAACGCTACAGGAATTTGGAATATAACAGGGAAAAGATGTGTACGAACAGGGGGTGGAGGGGGTAGCAAAGGTGCTGAAGGAAGCAGCTGCCTCTCCTTACAGCCACCTGCTATGCAGGCTGGTGTTTGGGAGAGGCACAGGTGATATTTGGGAGCTCTCAGGAAGATGCTGTGCTATGCTGGCAGTGGTGGAAGTAGAGGGACTGGGGCTGTATATGGCTGCAAAGAAAAATGATATGATGGGACACGAGCTAGAGTATGAATAGAAAGAGATGATTTTATCAGTTGCACTACAATTGTGCCATACACTTCTGTTGTACACATCTTTTTGCCCATCCCTCTTTCAGTCTCCCAAAGAACAGCCCTGTTTGAGTATGCAAAGAACAACACACTGGTGCTTTTACAGCGGCATTTCTGAGAAGTGTGGTTGACGTAAAGAGCAAATAGTTCTTCAACAATTTACTTGTTAAAGTGAATATTCATATTTAATTAGTGGAGATCTTCCCTATCCCACCCTATGTATTATTCTGCTTCACCGGTATCAAATGTTAGAAAATGCAAAGCTGAATGATGCCAGTTGCAATTATTTCCTTGTTCTTGAGATCTTTCCTATTTGAAAATTGCCTGATTACCAGCCTCCATTTTTCCTCTAAAAGGAACTGGAAACAAATTGCAACATTATAAAGCTTTTCTATTTAAAGCTTGTATAACCATAACCTATTACAAAATCACCCTACAAGTAATTACAAATGTTTTTTGCTGTGTTGTTGAAAATACAAATTAACAGGCTCTAATGAGAATGATGTAAAGATACAATCAGTGCATCTCAAAGTCAGCCATGTGTTATTTTTGTTTCTCTTCATCATATCTTCAGCCAGCTCTCAGCTGTGCCAAAATTGGGTATGTTCTTTTTTTATTTATTTATTTCCTCAGAGCCCCCTGGGCTATGCTCCTTTCCAGATCTTCATCGTGCAATTATTGAAATGTCAGTATATATCCAGCTTATTTCCATGACTTAATTGTTGAAGCATCAGTGTCTATCCAGCATGATTCCATGACTTCATTTTTTTCCCTTGCTTTTGTGTTTAGAAAACAAACAAAACCAAGGGGGACAAGGCCAGTTAAACAGGGTGATCAAAGGCTATATTTATGTGGAGAAGTTCCTGGACCTCTGGAAGTCTTCCCTCCCTCCCCCCGCCCCCCCCCCCAACAGCTGTATTATTTTCTGAAAGGCTTGCAACTCTTCAGATTCACTTCTTTATTTAAAAGATTGCCAAACAGGCTTGATGGGAGGAGGAAGGCCAGAATGATATGGAGGGGGTGAGGCGCACTCCTTGGTGATCAAACCGACTTCAAGTCTGTCTCGTTTTGAGTGTTTTACTTCTACCCAGGCCCAAACATAGCATAGTGCTTGCTGTACAAAGACAGCTGTGGTTATTTTAAGGTTAATTCTTTTTTTTCTTAGTTCCTTAACTCTTCCTAAATGCCCGTTAGTTGTTTAAGTATGTTACTTTGGTTGACTTTAGGAAAAGTTTTGGACTTCAACGTCAGCGACCAAAATGCCTAAAGTAACTCCTGCTTTGCTTTATTCTGGCTGGCTGGAGCGTGTAGGAGGATTAGCTCACGTAACGCTGTTCTGCCAGTGTCTGCTAGGTCTGGGGTGAGCAGTGAGTGCTTCAAACCACTTCAGCCCACAAGTAGTTTGTGTTGGTTTTGCATAAGCACAACAGCAGGCCGGATTTTCTTTTACAGACTTTGTTTGAAACAAGTTGAGCAAGGTGCTAGATGTAGATTATTGTTAGCTTGGATTATTTTTAGGATAAATGAGGTAGAAAAGTGAACTCTCATCCTCCAAAATGTGTGTGTTTGGAGAGTAGGGTAAATGATGTGTGAATCTCAGGAGGGGTACAGAAGAGGTCCTGGCTCTATGGAGATGGTGGGCACAGGCGTCTGGAGAAGAATGAGCTGAGACGTCATCTAGAACTTAAGTCATACAGGGTTTAGTACAGCTGAAGGTTGACCTCTTGATGCCCTTTAGCGTGCTAAGTCAGGGACAGAGTTCCCCAATTCGGAGTACTTGTGTGACAGGAATCAATAAACAACAAATATCAATGCAGATTTCACAACAATGGCTTCTGTGCCGTGCTGGCACTGGGCTTGTTCATGCCAGGGCTGGCAGCAAAAGCTCCCACAGGGATCTCGCAGGGAAGGCGGCCAGCTCGCTGGAGACTTTACATTTGCTTATGTGCTGTACGTGAAAGGTTTTATTCTTAAGAAACAAAAAAAGCCTGGGAAGTACTGTTTGTCTTTTGAGGGAGGCACTTTTCTGTGTGGTGTCAAGCTGCCAACTTGACGTGGAGCCATGTGCTGTTCTCCTTAATAAGCTTCCTGCATACACACACAGGGCAGAGGCGCTTAAAGTTGCGCTCTGAAAGGAGCTGGACTAGAAGGTTTGGATTTCTGTAGCTGCTTGGCAGAGGACTGGATCAGGCTGTGGAAGCAAGTACAGCTGTGAATAGCGGCTTTCAGGCGATGGCTTCGTCTGGTGTGTCACTGGAAGGCAGTGGTCACTTCTCCTATGAGCCCTATCTCAAATTCTTTTGGCTGAGTTTTTTCCTTCCCTCCCTCTGCCGTCTTTTTAGGCTCTTCTCCTCTATTCCCTAAACACTGTCAGCTGCTAGTCTTCTTGCCTGCCTAAATGGAGACGCTTGAAGAGGAACTCCAGGTAACTTTGCCTGGAGTTCATAGGAGGCCTCTGCCATGTTCTGCGCAACTTCTGTTGCGGGGTCGTAATGGAGTCCGTGAAAAGACAGCCGGCTGTGTGGGTCAGCAGTATTTCAGAGTTGGCATCCATCGATATGGATTAGAGAGCTGCCCATGACAATGCCGGCATGTCTCGTTTTGATGAGGTACGGTCTTGGCTCCTATTCATTGTGTCTGCAGGGGAGCCCGGGGAGCTTTCCAGCCATTGTTCTCACAGCTTTTCTAGTGCAGCTTTTTATTCCGTCAGCATTTACACACCGCTCACATCAGCTGCTTCTGTCCCCTGGATCTGTTGCACGGCCGGTGCCTCTGTCCCCACATTTTGCTTTTCAGGTCAGCTGAGGGTGGCATGGAGTTGTTAGCAGAAGAATCTGGCAATGAGTGTGAATAAAAAAAAAAAGGGAAAAAAAACCCCTCTTGTTAGGTAATAGGAACTAACTGAGTTGCCATAATACTTGACATTGACACAAGCAGCAGGCTTGTTTTGCCATTGTGTTTGTTGTAGGCTTATTCATTTGAGAGTCCCTTGACTATTGCTTCGACCTGGAGTTTTGTGAATGTTTGGAGGACCTGGCCCGTTGTGTTGTTGGTCTGGGTTTTCATTTCTTATGCAGCTGATAGCGGCAGTGTTGGATGCGATTCCCATGTTGTGTGCAACTTTGGAGTGGTTTATATGTCATCTTTGGTTTGACAATCCCTCATCTAGGGCAGAGAGTGAAAATTGTTTAAGTAAAAAGCTTTCCCTTTCTCTCAAAGCTATACACGTTAAATGACTGGTTGTAGCTTGTATACTGGAATTTTCCTTGCTAGAAAGCCTTGCCTTTTCTCTCTCCTATATCGTGTTCTATTGCCAGCAATTCTTGAATTCTGCTGTCTGTTCTTCAGTGGCTTCTTGGCAAAAGGTGTATTACAGTAGTCTGTTCTCACCCAGTTGTTTATAAAAACTCTTTGATGTCTCCAGCAGCTTGAAAATCACTGTGTCTGAAAATGAACTACCTGCTGTACTTTACTAGTAATTTCAAATTATTATGAATAGAGACTCTATTTATAGAGAGTATTGTCAAAGTTTGGTGACACTGACCACACAACACTGTATGGTTACTTTCAGTTGCGCCAGTACATGCTGGCTGTTGTACTGATGCTGCTGTTTTGAAGAGGTAAGTGGCTTTGTGCTGCGGTCAGTGGATTTTCGTGATGCAGAATAGAGTAAATCCAGTGGGCAGGGTAGCTGTGTTGCTGTGATCTTTCATTAGGCCAGGTGATAAAACTGGGGGAAGCTGATTCTTTCAGTCTCTTTCGTACTTGCTAGGGATGCTTGGGCAAAACTGTTTTTAAACTGGTATAACTAGAGCACTCAAGCTCACGTTTAAAACAAAAAACCCACCGGAACAACAAATTACTCACGTTAGGAAAATGATCATTGAGGGGGTTTTTGCTTGATGATTCCACAAAACCTTGATGATTTGGGGTCTTATCTCCTGCCTTTCAAGGTGGGAAATACTGGACTCTGACTCCTTGTGCGCTTTTTTTTGCTGTTGCTGGACTTGTGAATTATGGCATAATGGGAGACTGGAGCTGCAGCAGCCTTGAGAGGGAGTATTTTAGTGTGTTCAGCTCTGTTTTGTTTAGCTCGAGTACTTAAGACACCAGAGAAGGAGCTGCTGAGCATTTCGAAGAGCTTCCTTGCTGTCGGGGCTGGGAAAGCTTTCACGTTAGTCACTTAGATGGTTCTCTGGAAAAAGAAACAAGTGACACACTGTCTAAAATATGGGGAAAAATAACTGGGGGAAAATCCTTGCTGAGACAATGCATTCTTAATTGAGACTAAAACCAAGTATGTATCCTTTAGCGAGCCATCTTTCAGCATGGCATAAGTTAGACGTGGTGTGAGGTGAACTCAATATCATGCTGTAAATCAAATTTGCCAGAGCTTACAAAATGCTTGGTAAGCCCTGAGAACTTCAGGCAAGCCTGTCCATATCTTCCTGGAAAGCACCCGCTGCTCCACTCTGTTCTTACAGTGTTTTCTGTAAAGGCTTCCAGGCAATCATAAGGGTGTTCTGGAGTTAACGGCTGGAATTTAAGTTGTGTAATTGAGCTACTGAGTAACTTTGCTGTAGAGAGATGAGTTCTGTTTATTAACTTGGTCAAAATTGGCATGTTGGTCTAGAATGTGCCGGTTCCTGAGCCTGAAATGAATGGACGCTCCTGTAGAAACAGCTGACAGGAGGAGGGTCCTTCACGTTCCAGGTGAAGTGCTGCTCCTGTCGATGGAGTGGAGGATTTCACACGTTGGAAATGGGGGAAATTAGAGCTCAGTTTTGTCAGGCAGCTTGCGGCTGCTCCACTGATCTGACTCAAGGTTACAAATCAGCCTTTCCACGCAGGGAGAAGGAGGGATTTGCCAAGACCAAGCTAGGCTTGTCTGTACTTCTGAAGGTGACAAGTAACTTTACGGGAGGCTGTGAAGGTTATGCCTATTGCAGATCTTTTGGGGATGTTTTCTAATTATCCTCAGATGACTTGAAATTCTTCCTGTCTTCTCTCACTGATTGGCGATAATGTGTAAGGACTAAAAAATGCTGCTTATGGGGGAGGTATATAAAGAGCACCCATCATTGTGGTGATTTGGTGGTAATTTGTTTCTGTGTTATCAAATGGATTCTGTCGACAGACTAATTTGTATAAATTACTCACAAAGGTGATACCTTAAACTACGAGAAGTATTTTGGTAGAACAAGCAGTTTTGGTATGATAACTCTTACTCCATGTGTTGGACACTGTAGGCAATACCTGTAATTGCTGGAATTGGCCTGAAATATTTTCTAGTAATTGCAAATTTAACAATGGGTATAACAAACGGATTAATGTTGTCTGGACCTGAGTTTGTATGGGTGACCTGAATAATAATATAAGAAGTAAGCAAGTAGAGAGATATGTTGGCCTCATAATTGCATGTGGTTTTTTATCAATCCTTGAGCTCCAGCCATAAGTTGGGAATGAGGAGACTTTCATCCCTCTTGCTCCAGAGAAATCAGGCTTTCACAATTACTTGTGATTGGAAAGATGTGTATTTAAACATGCAAGCTGATGAATAAGTGGAATAATGCAATAGGAATACGGAAAAGAACTTCCTATCGGTACGGAAATGTGTACCTATTGATAGCAAGTGCAAGAAAAAAGAAATGCTTTATGTTCAGGGTTCCATTAAAGATCGTTAATAGGTGGCCAGCCTGTTATGGAAGAAAACACCTACCTTAGTCTCTGCAATTCAGGGAGATACCAAAGAAGGTCTTGGGCCTCATGCTTGCATGAACATGAGCTCAGTATAGGGGGAAAATTGTTTTACGTCACAGCTAGCATATTATCTTATCACTAATGTGACACTACGTTGAATTGAATAAAATGTGGAGAAACATTTATTTTGCTACTGGGGTCAAGCTTGTTTTTCTAACCTTGCCAATGGAAAGTCCCTGAAAGTCTCTCCTGGTGCTCATGTTCTGTTTTCTCTTAGCTTATGTTACCATGACTATGCCAAAAATGAGGTCTGCAGCTTCTTTGGAAAACGAGTATCCCTTGAGTCTGTGGACAGCAAGCATGATCTCCCCTCTCTTACAAAATCTGCAGAGAAAGCGTATGAGCAAATGCGTTTTTTTCCATTTATGACACACTTTCAACTTGCTTTTATTTTTGTTTAGGGTCATCTAGTAGCCGTCATCCGAACCAAGTGACTCCAAAGAAGAGTGGCCTGAAAAATGGGCAAATGAAGAGCAAAGATGATGAGTGCTTTGGGGATGACATTGACGAAATCCCAGACACAGATTTTGATTTTGAAGGGAACCTGGCCCTTTTTGACAAGGCAGCTGTGTTTGAAGAGATTGAAACTTATGAGAGGAGGAGCGGCACTCGTTCCCGGGGGACCCCAAATGAGAAACCAGCTCGCTATCGGCACGATGAGAACATCTTGGAATCGGAGCCCATAGTCTACAGAAGGATTGTCGTACCCCAGAACGCTAACAAAGAATTCTGCACCGGTATGCCACGTCCCTTACTGATAAGGATGCAAACTCTGCTGCTTTCCTTGGGGCACATGTGGTATATGGTTTTCCTCAAGGGGTGTCTGTCATCTTAGTGTGGTACGAGCAAGGGCGTTCATTTATGTAAGACTGGATCTGTGCCTTGTAGCTACATACAACCTTTATTTGCAGTATTTCCAAGATGAAAAATACTCTGATAGGGCAAGAAGGTAAGTGTTTTTGCAGTAGGTAACAAAACTGGTGGTTGGATAACAAGAATGGAAACTGAATAGGAGGCGTTTGAATCCTTGCTGTGATTTGAGTAGCGTGACAAACCTGTGTGGACTTGATTGCTGGCTCTTGAGAGGGAGGGATGGTCTCGGAGTTCTGGTACATGGTAGCATGTCGTAATTTGTGCTTTCTTGGTAAAAGGCAGGAGATTTCATGTGGTTTTGGTACTACTTGGGTGGTAGTTATAAAGTTCCGCAAAACCATGCAGAAATATAAGTTGGTGTTAAAAAAAAAAAATAAAAAAAAATATTCTGGCTCTTCCCATCCTTAATTCCAAACATTCATTGTACAACAGGCTTTTTATGTGGGGCACTCCCCCCGCCGCTTACTGTCCACTGCTGCTGTTCTCTCTTTTGCTTTACCTTAGCCTTAATTATAAAAGGAAAGAAAAAATTTTAGGCAGACGTTTGAAGCGAAGTATTCATCAAGTGTATCACGAGGGGAAACTAGCTCAGCATGCAGGTGCCAGCTGCTGTGCAGATGTTCTCCTGCAAGTCTGATTTCTCGTCCTTGCTGTTGCTAAGTAGCCTCTTGGATGGAGGTGAAGGTGATGGGATGGATCGGTGAGCTGCCTAGCTCCAGGGAGGCAGCGTTCCTAAAATCTAAATGCAGAGAATGATTATTCAGCTCCTAGTCCGTGGCTCTGGGGAACGGTAGAATTGGTTTCATTTCATGTTCAGTAGGGTTTGGATTTTCTTTGTTTTTTTTGTTGTTTTTTTTTTTTTGGCCAAGCGGCAGGTAATGGTGCTGTCACCAGGAGCCAGTTCTGTATGCTGATGGATTTTTACTATAAGAAATTGTTTTCTTTCTTATACATACGCATGCTAGAAAGTGGTAGCGTATGTACTTTATGCCATACTTGGGTGCAAATTCCCTGTAACTTTAGCCCAATTGTGGTTTGGTTTGCACGCTTGCTAGCACTTGCAAAATGTAGGAACTTTGGCATTCCAGGAACGTTTCTTTTCCACATCTGAATAAAATCAAACTTCAGATCTTTTTGTAGAGAGAGCCTAAACAGCTGATATCCCGGTGGTCTGGCCATTGAGCAGGAGGGTGATCAGGGCCTTGACCTGTTATTCTTCCTCTGCTCAGAAACTCCATCTGGGGTGTGAAACACTTCACAAGGAGGAAGCTGATTAACTTGCAATGATTTGCTGCTTTTCAATTTTAAAAAAGTGTTTCTTTTAACGGTTCTGTTATACAACGATGTGATAGGTTTCCATTTGTGTCATCCATCTTCCTATTGACCTATTCTACTCTCGAATGAGATAAAAATGTACTGGGTGATACCAGAACTTGTCCAGCTCAGCATTGTGTTTCCAAGGATACTTAAGGAAAAGTGAAAGAACGGAGTAAATACGCAGTGAGACTTGCCCCTGAGTGCTTTGTCTTTCACAATTTTAAGGCTTCCTGAAGCAGAAGTGATACTTCAGTATTAATAGCTTTTGATGAGGCTTTTTTTTTTCCTTCTGCTTAATTTAACCTATTGCTTTAGAAATCTGTGCAAGCTTTCAGTATCTCTACAGCGTCCTGTGGCAAGAAGCTCTACCAATTGCCCGTGTGCTGTTTGAATACGCAGCTCTTCGTTTTTGTGTGTGGTTTACTATTGATTTTTTTAAAATTTGCTACTCGTCAATTCATCTTCCAGCTGGCTTGTTTGAGAGGAGGCAGGGCCTCTACGTGTGTCTAATCTGAAACAAAAGCTAACCTACTGTTAGCTGCCAATTTGATAAGTATGGCTAATACAGTATTCCAGTGCTACAGTTCCTGGGAGGAAAACTGACATGCAATAAGCAGCAAGCATCAGTTAGTAAATTCAGGGAGTGAAAATGAAATCGTGTTTTGCTAAACTGCATCGTCCTTTACTATGGCAACTCCTTGCTCCCCGTTTGTAGCGCGCTGAAGGGAGCAGCCCAGTGAAAGGACTGCTGTTTTCTTGTTTTGTTCTTGGCAAGCCTGCACAGGGAGGGTGGTAAGCGACTCCCCTCTGTAGATGCAGGGTCTGGCTAGCCTCATTAGCTACTGTTGGGTGATTAGTCTCCCCTATGGAATTCTGGATTTGTTTGGAAGAAAGGCTGTCGTGTCGCACAACGGGCAGGGGATTGACAACTACAGTTCCCCGTCGCCTGTGCTGAGCCAGGCACATTCACAGTCCTGTGAATGATGATAAAAGTCTCCCAGTGCTGTGTACTCTCTAGATGTTTTTCCCACAGAGGGTGCTTCCTTTGTGTCCGCTGAGGAAGTTTACTTTTGCTTGGGAAATGCTAATGGCTATCTAGCAAAAGCTCTTGTAAACAGTTGTAACTCGCCTGCTGCTTTTGGCATTCAGTCTAGAGCTTTTCGTAGCGAGTCAGCCCTCCGAGGGACAGAAGGATATTCAGTGTGCTTGGAGTAATGATGGACTGTCACTTGATAAAGATCCTGATTTCTTTTGTTTAGCAACTGGAAGGAGGATGCTGAGCTGTAGGCAGCCTGCATCTCTTAGTGGCTCAAAGGACAGCAGCTGCTGAAATTGAATGAGAGTGCCAATTGCCCCGAAAGCCATGATTTTAGATATGTCTGCGGCAGGAGTTCTCTTTCTGCTTCTGAATTCTCCCTACAGAGTTGTCTGTGGACTCCTAAGGGTAGCTCTACTTGCAAAAAGCATTTCCTAGTTATAGGAGAAATAAGTGCTTCATAATTTTTTTCCCCCTAGGCCAATCTTGAAGATGATTGTCTTAAAAGAGCTCCGGCTGATAGAATAATTATTCTGTCTGCTATAATAGCTCAAACAAAGTGATGCTGGTGATTGACAGTGAGCTAATATCCAGGTCTTGTCACTGTGAGGGAGGAAGAAATCCGTGAATCCTTGCATGCTCTTTTATGCCATGTTTCCATGGAGCTAGGAAATAACGAGGATCATGCAGCAGCAAAACCAGCAAACTGCTGATGCCAGTTCTCCAAAAGACTAATCTGCAGGGCTTCCCGTCCATGTTTTTGTTGCTGACAAAAACAAGCCGATCCATGTAGGATGTAAGCAAAGCTTGATAAACACTTCAGTCCACCAAGACGCTTTTGTGAGGGCTAATTTTATGGAGCCAGGCTGTCCTGTAGGTGTACAAGTGTCTGTTTTAGAAGTAAGCAGGGAATGAAGAAGAGGATCTGTTCCGAGCACAAATAAAAACCTGAAGCTAATAGAATTTACCAGGTCTTTGATCATAACTGAGCTGAGTCCATCCCTGGGGTTCCACATATGAGTCTTCCCCAAATATATAATTAGTCTTTACTCTTTTGGGCTGGCTGCTATTGATGTATATCTCTATTTACCATTACGTGGCGCTTAAAAGGGGAAGTACTAACAGAAATCTGCCTCTCTGGAAAGGCTGATCCTTTTTGTAGGGTGTGAGCTGTCTCTTTCTGCTTCCAGAGTTGTCCAGCTGGAGAACTGAAATGTGTGTTGGCATAGGTCTGTCTCTGTTCCTTCTGTTGGCTATCAGCATTGAAACGATCTGTGTTTGAACAGCACGGTGCTTTGGGGATCGGGTCTTCTAGCAGTAGCGGCAAAGCCAATGTTCTGCAGGTATGTTGGAGCTCAGAGGGGTTTGCCGTAGGATGGAGTATCTCATTTCATTATCAGTGACTCTGTATAGTATAATCTCAAGCGTTCCAAACTCTCCAAATCCGTCTCTTTTTTGTAGTTCATTTCCCCTTTCCTTTTAACTTTGTTTCTGCCAAGAAAGTGTCTTGATGAGCACGCTGGGGTGAGTAAAGAGGAGAGCTGTATGCCACTTAGGTAAGGTACATATTTCTTTCCCTGATGTACCAGTAAGGCTTTGTCCAAAGCAGGTTGTTTTCTTGTTAATGCTGTTAGTGTAGAAAATGTGCTGTTTCCATCCCACTGTCTCTTCTGGGAAGATAAGTGGGATTTTTCAAACTCGGCTACTATTGAAATTTGAGATAGCCACTTGTCAAGTGAAAGCAGGACTGTGCTCAAAAAAATCAACTTAAGTGTCAATATTTCTCTGTTTCCCCTAACCAGACTTCGAGCTTGTCCTTCAAGAAACCTTTTTGCCCTGTGGTAAGGAGATAGTGAAAGAAAATGCGTGCTTAGAAGTAAATCAATGCAGAGTCAGAGCTTATGTGCCAGGGTGGGACTCCAAAACTAAGGCTGAGTCTGTTTTGAGAGGATGATGCAGACAGTATAGGGTTTTTTTGACTTTTTTACTCTCTAGCTTTTAGCTATTCAGTCTATGGACGACTGCCTTACAGCGATTGTGTATATTGAATGTGTGAAGTGTTCCTGGGATCTCTGAGTCGAGTGCAAATTAAGTTCACTTTATCCAACTGCAGGAGAAAACAGAGTGGTCACGGGGCAAAGTCTCTTTCTCCCTCAGACAGTTTTTTGCTCAGCCATAGTGAGTTGTGCACTAATGCTGGGAGAGGCTAATGTTGGAATGTCAGCCGGAACTCCCACAGAATTTTTCTTAATTAAAAATAATGATGATTAAAAAAAAAATCTAGCCCTTAAGGTTGTGGAGAAAATAATTCATGTTTGTGGGGCGAGTAACTGTGTTTTGCTGAGTCTGCAGGCAGGTGGCTCCGGCTTTACAACCATCAAAGACGGCAAGTAATTAATGTCCTGACTGCATAAAGTGGATGAGAGTTATACCCACTTCACTTAACTGCATCTTAGACCGTGAGCTCTGCGGCTCTGGAAACTGGAGTTATTTGTTACCGAAGGAAAGAGTTAATGCCTTTACATCCATCCTTCAGGAGATCCTGAGTCTAGTTCAATCTCATCCATTTCTGCAGCTTGCCTGTATGTATTTTAGCAGCTAGAGAGCTGCTGAAATAGTCAAGGGAAAAGATGGGGCTTGCACTCTAGCAGCAGCCCTCTCTCTTTTTTTTCTTTTTTCTTTTTCCCTGTAACTGCAAGCATGGGAGGCATTTGGACTTCTGACAGCAGCGTTGCTCTGGGCTTGTTTGGGGGAAAAACTCTTATTTCGTTAACTTCTGGAGAGTTCGTTCAGTCCCTCTGCTGGCCTAGGGTGTTTTAATCTACCCAGTATGCGTGTAACATTGCATAGCGAAGCTTGAGGAGATAACTCGTTCACCATTGTAGTGCTTGGGACAGTGTGTGCCTCATAAATGGAGAATACTTCGTGTTTAATCAGGCTTCAGCAATACTCTGCGTGTCACAAAACTGTTTAGTCTTTATCTGCCTTTTTTTTTTTTCCAGGCAGCTGTAAAATACATTTATTTAATATTAAAAGGCCTGAGCTAATTTATTTTATTACCTTCATTACCAAACAATAAAGATGCACTGTCCAACCCAAACATAATTAAAGTTGGCAGGAGTTCAGTTTTGTTGCAGTAGTGTTATTGTTTGTGGGTTTACACGGTCGCCTCCTTGATTGCTTTCTGCCAGAGTTTATTTAACTCCCTCAGCCTGGGTTTGATAAGCCAGTCTGACTGGTTGGACCTTGCGTGAGTGCGAGGAAGGGAAGTTCTCTTGGCATTTGAGCTTGCTCTTGAGAGGGAGCAATTAGGACAAAGTGTAGCACTGGCGTGCTAAATGCAAGTTCATCTCATGCCTCCTCTGCCTCCCAGTAACCCCCTTTGCGTTAACCCACTGGGCACTGAGTTGCATTGAGCTGATGGTAAATGTGGGTTTACTAAAGCTCGTGGTCTGGGGGAAGGAATCGAGGGAAAGATGTAAATGGTTACGGCGAGGACATCGGCAGCAGTCATGCTAAATTGGGTAGGTACAGAGTATATAGATCAACTGTTCCGCCCTTCTAGTTTTGGGGAGTTTGTGCAAAATTTAAGCAGGGAATCTGTGGCCCTGCGGTTCAGAAGGAGCAAAAGTACAGTTTGGGAACCCCCTCGTTTCAGGTTAGCAGAGGATGTGTCCTGTCAAACTGTTTGTTTGGAGAGATCCTGACCTCAGGTCACTCATTCCAAGTCTTCCCTCAAGCTTGTAAAACGTGACCTGATGAAATAGCAAAAAAAAAAGAATGAGAAAGAGGCAGAGCCGAGCCTTGCGTGACTCCGGAGGCTGAGAAGGGTGTGTGAACACCGGGCAGGTGCGTGACTAGTGTGACGGGCTTAGGATTATTAGTGGCTTATGACTCCAACTGTTCAGCGGCTGCTATCAGGAGTCTGAAATGACTTTGATAATGTGCATGCTTGCATGTGTGCTGCATGTAATGAAAGACTATTAGCAGAGGTAGCTTAATCAGCGGTTAACATGCAAGGTCAACTGTTTGAACACGTTTGGGCCCTCAGTATCTGCAAAGCGCTAGCCGGTGAGTTCAGAAATGAAGGCTAGAAGGATTTAGCAGGATCTGCTCCACACCATTTTACTGTTACCTTGCAGGAATATCTCCGATTTGACTCTGAAAACCTCAAGATGTACAAAACCTGCCATTTCCGCTGTAGCTTGACTTAGTGGTTTGTGACTGGGGTGCCCTGGGGAAATATGGCAGTACAAATAATTCCTCACAATTAAAATACATGCTTCTTTTCTCATTTGAATATTGCACTTGCTTTTTACAACTGGTTCTTGTTATGTTTTTCATCTGCAAAAAAGCCCAAGCTCATGAGTAACTGTTAGGTTTCCTCTCTGAGCGGATGTGTATGCTGTGGCTGTTCCCCTTTGAGCTTGTATCGCTGCACAGTGTTTTCGCTGGGCCGTGTCACGTTCCCAGGACTCTTCCCCATTAGCGCAGGCGGTCCGAGCCCTGCCATGCTTCTCGGTGCTGGGTTGCGACCAGCACCCGAGTGGCTGCCATTGCTCCGAGTTCAGCTGCTGGCCATTGAATGCTGCAGCAGCAGAGCGCGCTGATGGAAGGACTGAGTTCACGCATTGGCCAGATATTTGGCATGGTGCCTGAGCTGTAGCAGGCATCGGTCCGAGTCCTGGACCTTTTTGACCCATCGTCCCTGACTCCCGTGCACCTCATCTGCCTGCCCCAGAGTAGGAACTAACAAACAGTAAATGCACAGAGCCCTTGCGCAGCTGGACTCTGCTGAGATTGCTTGTTTAGTTCAGAGCAGTGCTTATGAATGATGTGAACAGAAGGAGCCGAGAGCTTTTCTTGCTGCCAGCTGTGCTCCAGCTATCTGGCTGTCCCATATGCCCTGTGCTGCTCCTTAGCTGAGAGACAGTTCAGGTACATCCAGGCCTTGCGGGAGGATGTTTCAAGGGAAGAATAGCATGTGTTTCTGATCCCACATAGGTGCAAATCCTCAAACACAGAGTGGAGGGGCTTGGATATCAGAATTATTTTGGAGAAGAGTTAGAATAAAGAGGCTGATTTCTGTGGCTGAAGGTACTCGGGGACATCTGGCTGGCTGCTGCAGCAGTTTTCTCACCTGTCGCTTTGTTTTGCACTTCTCTCTCCATATACCATAAGTAATTATTTTCAGTTTCCTTGTCCTCCACTATTCAGCACACCATCGAAAAATTGCTGTGGCTCCTCTCAGAGCGAGCTGCCTTTTGGTGGCAAGGAATCCTCTGTATTTATTTCCAGGAGAGTTTACAGATGTCTCTGCAGGGTTCAGTTCTGTGAAGTCAATGCCAGCTTGGCCTGCTCGCAGAAGGAAAGTATAAAGAATTGGCCAGAACAGTTATTCAGGTTTGTGTTTTTCTTACCTGCTGATTCCAGGCAAGTTTGCTGTAGAAGCGAGCGGGAAGGATTGTATTGCTTCCTACTGCCGGCACTGTTCTCGGTGCTTAACAAAACCTCTCTTGTTTGTTTTCCCTTGATCCGCATGCTGGAGCATTTCCTGGCTCGCAGACCGGGCTGTCAAAAATGTCTGAGAAGTATTTTTCTACAGACTTCATTCTTTCAGCCCTGTCGCTCCCCTGCTGCCTCAGTGTGTTGGGATTCAGCTTTTGTGTCTGAAGCCAGCCCTTCTGGCACGCCACAGCTCAGGTGGTAGGGACACCTAAATCGTAAATGCGGGACGTCTTGTTTTGCTGTGATATGTGGGTCAGGGGGCTGGGAGTTTGGGGCTGGTCACCACCGATGTCAGGAAGCCTAATGCATCTGAGCTTTTTTTGGTAGGAAATCTGGTTCACATCTTCTCTTGACTTTCGCAGCAATCAGGAACACTTGTATGTATGTGTTTGGGCATGGGTGTGTGGTTTAAAGCACTGGAGGCCGGTAAGAAAGAACTTCATACTTGATCTATAAGTCCAAAAGGCCTTCTCTGTCTGTGTGTCCCTAAAATTGCCAGCTGCCTGGTGGATTTTCGTGAAAATGTGTATTATTTCAAGCCCAGGAGTTGTGTTTAGCGGTCAGTACCACTCAAGCAGAGAAAGCCGATGCTGATGCTCTAGTTTGGATTCATTTGATGGTCTTGGAAGGAACTTGGAGTACTGGGTTAAGTAGACCCTCGGTAACAGCTAATAAGCCTTTTCACTGTCATCATTTCTAAGTGCTGTTGTATAAAACCTTACCAGACTGCAGCATTCTGAAAAAGTCTCCAATTATACCCATTTCTGTCTTTTTTCCTCTGCTCTCTTTGAACCCTAGACTCCGGGCTGGTCGTTCCAAGCGTGTCTTACGAGCTTCACAAAAAGCTGCTCTCGGTTGCTGAGAAGCATGGGCTGACTCTGGAGCGGAGGCTGGAGATGACGGGAGTGTGCGCGAGTCAGATGGCCCTGAGCCTCCTCGGGGGACCCAACAGGTAAAGCCGTTCCCTTTCACTCTGCTGTGGGTTTGCACCCTCTCAGCAGAGCTCGGCTTATTTTATTCTGCCAAGTGGGGTTGAGGTAAAAGAGGCTGAGAGGTTACTTTTGAGGTAAATGTAACGTGTCTGCCTGCTACCCCTGGCGGTAGTCCCGCAGCTGGAGGCACCTGTCACCTCTCTGCCTTCCTTGCCTCTAAAAGAAAAAAAAAAAAACTTATTCTGATGCTGTGCAGACCTGTGTTGTAGCTCGTGTGTCAGCCTCTTTCGAAATATTCATGAAGACAAGTGTGAGGCTCAGGCTCCTGAAGTTGGGAGAAGCTTTACATTAGCTTTCCACGTTTGTGCTGCCTTTTTTTTTTTTTTCCTTTTCTAGCATCTCCAGAAAAGGGCTGGCTGAACACACCATCTGGGATGAATGACTTACTGAGGGCTCCTTTTTGGCTCCTGTGTTCCAGAAGCAGAAGTGTCTCTTGAGTCAAAGACAAAATAGAGCTGAGATTTTTCTCTCTGCTTCCTGGGATTTTTTTTCAGGGAATTAAGCTTTGCAGAGGTATAACCCGAGGCAGATTGAACCATTGCAGAATTTCTGGCGAGCTGCTCCTTTTTGCAAATAAGTCAACCTTTCCTTTGTTGTTTTTTTTCACGTTGCAGTTTAATGACATCAATAAAAGCAAAAGTCAATTCATGAAAACAAAGCGCTGCTTAGCTTTTCGCAATGAGCTTTCAGGTATCTACACTGAAACTGAGAATATCCTGCTCTTTTGGAGGGCCCAGTTTGATAGCAGGTTTGGAATGCGCTTACTGCTCTTTGCCTGAATAGATGCGCTGACTTTTTTGAAGCGGACCGCTCTGTGCCTGCGCTTGTCATAGCTGTTGATGCGGGCAGACAATTACACATGTATATTTCTGTTGTTTGATAGGTGCTCCAAATGATTTGCTCTTGAAATGGAAGGTAAGCCCTAACAGTCTCCATCTGTTTATGCAGTAGTACTTCCCTGCAGTCCAGGACCTAATTGTTTGATGGAGAGCAGTAAGTGATGACATACCGGGCGGCACTGACGCTATCCGCTGAAAATCCTGCTGTAAGCCACCCTTGATGGCTTGCAGGCCATTTAAATAAATCAACTTCGATTTTGCAGTCCATGAGGCTTAGGGAGTAGAAATTATTTTTCTTTTTTTTTTTTTTTTTAACTGTGGCTTTGCTGACGGGGTAACTCACCCCATATTTTTAAGGTTCTATAGTTAGCTTTTTTCTAAAATCAGAGGGGCAGAGAAAAAAAGTTTCCTAAAAAGGAAATTGCACTGGATTCAAGCTTGGTATATGAGCAGTGAAAATGTCCCCCCACCTCCTGCTTTGAAAGTATGGGTTGGCTTCGTGGTGAACCAGGGTAGACTGAGAGCCTCTGCTGCGAGTGCAAGGAAGTCTTGAAGGGAACCTGCAAGCAGAGCAGCTCTCTAGTGTCAGGGCTAGAAAAGGATGTGGGTTCCTTGTCAAAGGCAACGGAAGATTTGCAAAACACCTGTAAATTTGCGTGTTACTGATTAGGTTTTTTTTCTCTCTCTTACGGGAAGAAGGTAAGAGTTTCTTGGGTTTATTAAGTCGCCTTTTGTCTGTGTTTCAGGCTGAACCCAAAGAACGTGCATCAGCGGCCCACAGTAGCCCTGCTGTGCGGCCCCCACGTGAAGGGAGCCCAGGGGATCAGCTGCGGACGACACCTCTCCAACCACGACGTCCACGTCATCCTTTTCCTGCCCAACTTTGTCAAGATGCTGGAATCCATCACCAACGAGCTGAACCTTTTCAGCAAGACACAAGGCCAGCAGGTGTCCAGCGTCAGAGGTGAGTGAGTGAGGAGCAAATCTGCTCTCCGACGCCCTGGTGCTTTGCAGAGACCTGTGTCGCTCAGCTCCCCAGTGCCTGCCCGGTCTGGTGGCACCATCTAGTGGCACCGCCATAGGCAGGTGGCTGGTGGGAGGCTGGCGGGGACAACAAAAACTGGAGAGGTTCAACAGTGGAGCAGTTGTGCTGGTACAGATGTTTCCTGTATGAACAAATACGGAAGAGCTGCCGTATGGATCTGAGTCAGACCAGCCGTTCTCTTAGGATAAGGGCCTGCCTTGTTCAGCATAACGAAACTGCAAGTAAACGAGCATCCAACTGCTGCTTCTGACCAAGCAGACAGCTTTGCTGAACTAGTCCCAGCAGCTGTCAAAATTCAGATCTCTTTAGCATGCCCTGAAATAAACTGATGCGCTGTCTTCCGCGAGAGAGCTTGGCTTCTGTTTGTCGTTTCGCCAGTGGTACTTTCAAACCTGGTTCCTGTAAACTTCTTGGGAGGAACAAACCAGGTAATTAAGGCCCTGCACAAAGTTTTGTGCTTTGGCGGGGTGGGGGACTGCGCTGGCTGAGCTACTTGCCTGTTGTAAAAGAGGAGTCCTTTCACCAAGGACTTCGTAGTCTGAATGCAGATGTGGTACAGAGCGGGTGAGTGCAGTGAGACCAGCAGAGCTCAGTGCAGCAGGCAGCAGTGCAGCACGCAAGCTGCCTTTCCATAACAGAGGTAGTCGGCGCGTTCTAGAAAAATAGGCCTTTTTTTCAGCTTGCAGAATATAAAATGATCCTTTAATAATGGAGCAAGAGCACCACTGCTTCCCTGGGCTGCCTGGACTGCTGGGCCAGCTCAGTGGCGGCATCTGGGGATGCTCCAGTGCTGACCAATTGATAAGATTTTGTACCTGAGAGTCTGTGAACGTTCTCCAGAGTGCTAAAGAGCTTTTAAATATCGGTGTCGATGTCTTTTGCAGAAGGACGGCGGTAACAACAGGTAAGGCCAGACTGGATGCAGTGAGACTGTGGGTGCAGGAGGCAAAAATGAAAAATCTACTGGCAGCAGCAGGAGGGAAGGCACTGAGCCTTAGTTCATGATTTCAGGTTGGTCCTCAGTGCTCAACGCTGTCTTGTGTTTCTTTCAGATCTCCCAGATACCCCTGTTGACCTAGTGATCAACTGCCTGGATTGTCATGAAAATGCCTTTTTGAGAGATCAGCCTTGGTACAAAGCAGTTGTGGACTGGGCCAACCAGAACCGGGCACCCGTCCTCAGCATAGACCCTCCGATAAATGAAATGGAGCAGGGCATCGACGCCAAGTGGTCGCTGGCCTTGGGCCTGCCCCTGCCCCTGGGCGAGAGGGCAGGCCGCGTGTACCTCTGTGACATTGGCATTCCCCAGAAGGTCTTTCAAGAAGTGGGAATAAACTACCACTCGCCCTTCGGCTGCAAATTTGTCATCCCCCTGCACTCCACTTAAAGCCCATCCAGCCATACGGCTCTGAAAGGAGAGAAGAAAGAAGGAGGAGGTCTGTCAAATAAGCTGTCCAGTGGATCCTGACTAGTAAACTCGTGACGCCTTAAGGATGTGAAGTTCTGGAGAGGTTTCCTTCCAGAAGAAACATTGTGTATTTAAAAAAAAAAAAAAAGAAGGAAGCGAATGTTCCTGCAAAGCTGTTTTCATTCTCTTGTGGCATTGTATGAAGGAACACGCAGGAAGATGGTGTCCGTCCCCGGTGAAGGCGGCCATTGCTGTTCAGGCCCGGCCGGGAGGCTGTTTAATGAGGGGTGGAGGTGGAGGTGGTACAAGCGATGAGTGGTTTGGAGATTTGAGGTGTGTTTCTTGGTCCTTCTGGGTGGATAGACCCAGCAAGGGTGCCCTGGTGGGAACAGCACCCCTTGATTGTGTAGAAATACCTTCTGTTGCAGTTGTACTGGGAGGGAGGGACGATTTGGTTTCGTTCCGTTGTTCTTTTTGACTCCCTCCTCCCTGTTTTATGTTCCTGAAGGCAGTTGTAGCTTGCTCTCCTTCCTGGACCCACCACCAGCCCCTCAAGGAGAGCGTTCCCTCTTTGGAAAGCTTGTGTCAAGAGCCAGAAGCTCTCAGGTCGCACACACTCTGGAACACCCATGTCCTCAGCTAGGCCTTACTTGCGTATATACTCTGTTGGCTTTTTGTTTGTTCGCTTAGCGGGTGAATCCCGGGTCTACAGGAGAGAAATGTGTTTTGGAGAAGAACTTTTCCAGATAGCTTGTTGTTTGTGTGGTTTTTTTTGTTGTTGTTTTTTTTTTTTCTTTCTTCTTTCTGGCACAGTGGGTGGCTGAATCAGGGAAAGCGTAGTGAAGCAGGGCGGTGTCACTCTGAGTTTGTTGCGTGGTATATGGTGCAGGTGATGTTTGGGTGAGTTTCCCCCAGTACTTCCAGTATCCATCCTACACTCAGGGTGGTTTGGGAAGTAGGTCATGGATCCATTCATCCCCTTTGGGCTCGAAGCCCCTGTATAGGGTGGGCTTACATGTGTCTCTGTGTGTACCCACATGCTGGGAAGCAGCTTTGAGGAAGGACGCGGGTCCTCAGCACACAGGGTCCTGTTTGCCTGCAGGAGATGGTGTGGTGAGAGCTGCTGCCCTCCTGGAGGGCCACAGCAGGAGGTTCTCATCTAAATTACTGTAGGGGCTCTGCCCTGGTTTGCTCTGCTAACCGCTCCTGTGCTACGCTGGCTTCCCACGCGCTGCTGGGAAGTGTTGGTTTCTCTTTTCCTGCGTTCATTTTGTTGGCCCGATGGAGCCTCGGTGCAGTGCCTGGAGCAGGGACGAGCTGAGCAACCATCAGCTACCTGGCTTCGGGAATCCATCGTGCTGGCTCTGTGCGTGCTCTCTGAAGGCTTCACGCCCAGTAGCTGACCCAGGAAAGCGCTGAAGCTGGAGCGGTGCAGGAGGTGCTGTAAGGGCAAGCTATTCCTTCGGAGGAACCGGGCAGGGGCCCTCTTCTCGCTCCCGATGCTGCAAGCGCAGGCAGTGCTTGAAGCTCTGCTGCTCTTCCGGTACCTTACCTGTCCCCAAAGCCTCCTGCAGGTACCTGAACCTTTGCACAGACCCTGTTCTGGCAGCTGGGAGAGCTTCAGGGCTTCAAACCGTGCCTTTTCTCCAGGAGAGCTGGATCCCTTCTGAGGCTGAAGCACAGGGATGTGGAAATGGTCACCTCCTGTTGCAGCTGCTCTCTCACTGTGCTCTGCTGAGCAGGTCAAGTCCTGCTTAGCAAACCTACTGACCCACTCGTGCTCGGCGCGGTGAGGATTGACAGCTCAGGCACTTGTCTTTCATCTGCTGCGAACAAAGGCCAAGCGTATCAAAGGAGGAGGGAAGAGACTTCCCCGGCGTGAAAAGAAGCAATTGAGTAATTAATACCGCCTGGAAGTGTGGAGTGACGGGGGAAGGCCCAGCCTGTATGGACAGGATCCCGGTGAGCGCTGGGCATGTCCCTGTGGCCGTCTGAGGTCCCTTCCCCTGCCAAACCGCCCGCACCTTGCCGTATCTACCTCAGCAGGATGAAGGGCTCTGCCCCTCTCCATGTCTGGACCCCTGGCTCCCCCGAGCTGCTTTCCCCGCTGAGGGTTGGGTGACCTGAACCGCTTTACGCCGAGTGGCCTTAGCGCTGGCACGGGGAGGCTCGGTGACTTGTCAGTACTGTGACGGGTGTAGCTCTGCCTTCGAGTGGTTCCTCTCCCGTAGGAAGGGCAAAGCCGAAGCACCTATTCCTCAGGTGAACCGTGTTTCAGCTTGGAACTGTAGTGGCATTTAACAAGCCGTGGTTCCGACTCGGCCGCGCTGGGAAGGGATAGCAATGTGGTTGGTTATTTAAAATAATACAAATGCGAGGCTTCGCTCTGCCTTTCTCCTTTCTTTGGCTGTTTCAGCTAATCTTTAGCAGGGCAGAGGAGCAGCGGTTGGATTAAAAAGGTGGACGTTGCTGTAGTACAGTGTTAGCTTTAGCGCCCCCCCCCCTCCTTATTTTCACTTTTCCTTGCTCGAGACACTCGACTAAGAGAACATGTTGTTTCCATTTCTGCTTTCCTTGAACCAGGCTGCAGGCTTTTCTCGCCTCTTCTGGGTTTGGCTTGTTAAACCGTAGATTGCACGCACCGAGCAGTAACGGCGTAGAAACTTTTAGGGCTTCAGCACAGGCTCCTTTTCCTTGCCTCTACACTGCTGTGCCACTGGCTGAAGTTATGCGCCCAAAAGGGGCACCGAACCAGGTCAAGATGGTTTGGTTTTTCTGCAGGGATGGCAGCTGGGATCAGGTCTGTACTTGCTGCCACGCAGCTCCAGGAAGCACTAAGGTCCTGTGCAGCAATACAGTTCCCCACGTTTAAGCAAAAATTATAAATAAAGTGAGCAGTGTTGCACAACAGGAGGGTACAAACCCTCAGCGTAAGGAAAGGGATCTCCAATCCCTACCTGCAGAGAGCGCTTAGGGCACAGCAGGCAGCTTTGGGCTTTTGGGCTGTGTTTGGCACAGTTAAACTTTACAGTGTCCTCACTTGCTGGAGGTGAGAGGAGATTTGGGTATTTGGCTGTACTTGAGGAAGTACTGGCCTCACCCACATGAAATGCATCTTACGTGCAGGTGTTGTGAGCTCTTCT
Organism: Ibidorhyncha struthersii; assembly: GCA_013398815.1. Lineage (NCBI taxonomy): Eukaryota > Metazoa > Chordata > Aves > Charadriiformes > Charadriidae > Ibidorhyncha > Ibidorhyncha struthersii. The sequence goes on from VZSZ01008159.1 coordinate 37,074, forward strand.
GGAGCACTTGGAAACCCAGAAATGGGTCTGGGTCCCTCCTTCTCCCCCTTCCCCCACAGCGCCAGTGTTAATTCAAAGAATGAAACACTTTTTTTAAATCTGCGTTTGAGATAGTTTCTACCCCCAGCCTTCACCACTGTCATAGGAACTGCCCGCGAGCGCTGCTCTGGTCACTAACACATGAAGATCACTGCACTATGTCACTGCTTGATACTCCATTTGGGACCTAACGTTTGTAACGACTAATTCCTGCCGCTACTGCGGGATGTCCTGAAATAAAGTGCAACTATTCATGCGTGCTATTTGTGTGCAGCTATTTCTTCGTCTATCATTCTAGACCCTGACACCCCAGCTGGGGCGAGCCTTCCTGCTGCAGGAGGAGCACAGGCAGAGCCCAGTCCACTCACCCGCACTTTTTTTTACCCTCCAGTGAAGCAAAGGTTTCCTGCTGCTTAGTTTCCAGTTATTTTTTTCCAACACTTCCATCTTCCTTTGCAAAAAAGGCAAAGCTGGGAACAAGAGAACCCTACACCTGCCTACAAGGGAAGTATCAAACAATAAGAAACACTTTATTTTAACTTTACAACATATAAATAGACAAATCTGTGCTTTCCAACGTAGCTTTTCTTCCCCTCCCCTACCCAGGGTCCTTGTGGCGGTGCCCCAGCACCTCTGAGCTCTGAGAGAAGAGAGCGAGTGGGGTTGATCTGCAGAGGTTAGACCGAGCCTGTATGTACGAATCCAGCAGGTATCGCACCTTCCCCGGCTGTCATCTGCTCAGGTCCCGGCTGGCACCTCGACCGCACAGCATCCTTTCCTCTGCGGAGAGGCCGGCAAAGAAAGGATGCAGGAGGGCTTCTGAGAACGTGATCCTGCGGGAGGGGTCGAATTCTAACATCCTCCTCATCAAGTCAAAGAGCTGTGCATGTTCCAGTGAGTCGTGCAGCATGTATGTCTGAAAGAGAAGGGCAGGGGGGACAGAGAGGGGTGTAGTGCTCCGGCAGGACAGTTTGGTGATACACAGTGAGGCAGCGGCTCTCTCCCACCCTGAGGCACCGCATCCCTCCCATTCCCTGCACCTGTCCTGCTTCAGCCAGCCCAATAACCCTCTGTGACCACAGAGGAGAGTTTGAGGCTCGAAAAAGCTAATTACTAAGGGAAATTCCCCTGTCTAGGCCCCGCACCGCTCATCTGGGGAAGGGAATGGTGCAGCAGTTGAGCCTCACAACACGGCCAGCCGCAGCACCAGCCACTGAGCAGCACCTACCCGCAGGGGCTTGCAGTTCTCTTGGACGTATCTCCCATCAGACGTGTTCTCATCCCACACCAGGTTCCCATTGTGGAAATATTTTTGCTTCCTGGAGAGGAAAGGTGGTGTTCAGTAAGGCTTCTCGTGGGACGTCCTTCCAGCACATCTCCCACAGTTACACCCATGTAGGTGAGACAGGGTATGAAGGCAGAGAATTGGGACTCTGAGTAACCGGCTTCAAACAGCTGAAGAGATTCTTACCGAGTTTTATGGATCATGTGAGACGGAATGGGCCCGAGGATTTTTTCCATCATGACAAGATGCTCGCGATTCTCATGGGTCTGCAAAGGGAAAGAGCAGTGGTGCGTTAATTCAGAACTTGGAGATCTGATGACAAAAGTTTGCCACCTATACAAATACAAGGGAAAGAGAGACAAGCCTCCATCAGGAATGAATGTAGAGGTATCCACCTCTAATTCCTCTTTTGATTTTTCTATTCTTCACGGGCGCAGTGAAGAAAACAGAAGCAATCTGGACCTTGTCCTTCCAGCAAGGCGTTAAGTCCTCAAACCGTGAGTTTTCCTGGGCTTATTTTCAAACTCAGCTTCTGATTTTTAGTGCCTGGTCTGCATTTCCATTCCCTTCACCTAAGTTTGAGCCCTTTTAGATTCTTGGGGTACAGTCGCTCTTGCGAGAATCATACCTGGAAGAGCGTGAAGCCACGGTAATACTCAAACAGAATGCAGCCTGTACTCCAGACATCGCATGGCTGTGCCCAGCCCAGCTCTGCAAAGAGAATCAAGTTAACTTTGTGCTCCCAACAAGTCCCACCAGATTTCCACTAGTTCCTTGTTGAAGCCTCAGGGATGACACAAGGACAGACCGAGAAGTTCTCTGAGCGCTTTCTGGTGCTGCACACTGGCAAAAGGACTGTCAAGTCTTCCCTAAGTAATGCTGTTTTAACTTATGCTGACTCCACGTTCCCCTAGAGCCAATCTGACCCCTTCCTGAGTCTCCCAGGCTTTCCTCGTCTCTTTGCGCTTGGTGTCAAGGGCCTGCACTATCCACAAATACCTTCCATACTGTCAGGACTTTGGCACCACTGCAGCAGTGTCACAGCAATGCGTGGACCAGGTTGTCCCCAAGAACTGGAATGCTCTCAAGGTGGTTTTCCTCCAGACAGCATCATCCTATGGCATCCCTGGGACAACTGTTCTCCTCCACCCATCCGAGACTCCTGACAGCCCAGCGGCACTCACCCAGAATCACTTCTGGTGGACGGTAGTGCCGGGTAGCCACGATAGTGGTGTGGTGCTCGTGATCAAAGGTAGCGCTTCCAAAGTCCGCCACGCGGATGCTCGTGTTCCGAATGGATTTCTCCTCACAGCTCTGCAAGCAAACAAGAAGTCCTCAGTGCTTCTAATAGCTGGTTCAGGATTAAGTTAGGCTTTGAGAGGAGCCCTCTGACCCCACAACTGCCACGTCCGCACTAATCAGAAGGATTCTAACTGAAGCTCTGAGCCCTTTATATCTCAGATCAGTATTAAGGAAAGCCGCTGAACACTCCACTTCGTGGACTGGAGCCACTGAAGCAGTTTTAAGGCTTTTAGAAGACATGGGAGAAAGAAGAGGCCTGACTTCCAGTTTGTTCCCACTAAACAGACTTTTAAGGCCCTGTGGGCCACGTACGGAACGGGGAAGATCTAATTTCTGCAGGAAGGGAAAGGCAGGCTATTCCTGATCTATTTGCTTCTCTTTGGGACATAACCCACCTTTTTCTCATTGTAGAGAGTGTCAAAATCTGAGTTGACGAACAAGATGTTTTCTGGCTTGAGGTCGGTATGAGTCAGCTGGTTGTCATGTAAAACTGCACAGGTGGTGAAGAGGAGAGAGAGAAAGAAAAAATTATATATGTAAGAACCACACGCTGAAGCACCCATACAACCCTGCCCATCAAAGCGCCAAGCCAGCTCCTCCTCAGCTGCCTCCCAAGCCATTCTGGTGAGACATCGTCACCTGGCGAGGCCGGCCCTGGGTGACTTACATCTCAAGGCATGGCAGAGCTGGTAGGCCATGTGCCGGATCTGAGGGAGAGGGTACGGCTGGAAGTTATTCTCCTTCAGGAACTCGAAAGTGTTCTTGCCCAGAAGCTCAAAGGCAATGCACATGTGGCCGTGGAAGTTGAACCAGTCCGACATGAGGACGCACAAGCTGTGCGGAGAGAAAGACATGAGGATTAACCATCATTCAGGCACCTGACAGTCACTCTCCCTGTTTCTGGCTACTTTGGAAGTGGTCGGTGAGCAAAAGCTCTGAGCCAGCTGACTCAGAAGCACAGTAATTCCTCCATGTACACCAGAGAGACGACCTCTCCCCACTTCGCTCAACCACCTTTAGATAGAGATCTCCAATTCAAGCGGGACGAGGCAGCAGGTGGTTGTCAGAGAAGCAGTTTTGGTTCATTTTTCCTCACTAGGAATTGGCATGGTTAAGAGTTTTAAGTAAACAAGTGTTCAGTAGAACTAGAGACAGACGCTCTTCCAAAACTCAGAGGAATGAGACAGGTTTTCCCCCACATGGTTGGGCTCAATGATCTTAAAGGCCCCTTCCAACCCAGACAATTCTATGATTCTATAAAAGGCAAACAGCAGGTATTCCAGTCCTCCGCCCCGTCCTTCTTTGGAGATCACCCAAGCAGACCACTTGCCTCTAAGGACGTGGTACCGACTAGCCAGGAGTCTTGTAGGAACTTACAATTTGTTCTCCTTGTCCTTCTCTTTGATTTTTTTCAGGACGTTGATTTCCAGCCTGGCTGCTTCTCGGTATTTTCCAACATTTTTTATGATTTTCAGTGCCACCTGAGATTTGCCTCTGTAAGGGAAGAGGCAAAAGGATGGAGTCAGTACGTACACACATCCTCAGTCCACAGAGAGAGGGTACATCCCAGTAACTCCGGTCCTGTTTTCATGCGTTAAGAGGGGCTTAGTCATTTCTGGGTCCCAACAAAGCTCTCAAGGTCTGCCAAAGATTTATGCTGCTCGACCAGCAGTTAAGTACCCAAGTGGAAATTAGAAGCGAAAGGCTATCGCCGGGTAACACTCCAAAGAGCTGCGGACAGCTCAGCGAGCGCACCATTTCCTGACACAGCAGTCCGTAAGGTCACCGCACCTCCAGCAGCCGCCTCCCCTCTCCAACTGTGCCAGAAGAGATTTCACGGGAGGCAGGACATCCCAGCGGCTCCTCTACTAAGCTGACCCCACGGCTCAGAGCCAGACAAAAGGTCAGGAAGAGATGGGGGTCAAGTGTAATCACAGGAGAGGTTAAAAAAAAAAAAAAAACAACAGAGAAGTACCCTGGCAGATTAAGGGGTCACTTTCCCCAGCTGCCTGGCCCATCCCTCAGCCGAAGTTCACCGCAGTAGAACAGCCTGCGCCGAAGCCCTCAGCCGCTGAACAAACTCCCCTGCTTCCCTTAACGCACCAGCCTGCAAACTCGGGGGGGCTGAGGTATGAACCAGGCCCCTTTCCACTTGCTCTAAGAAATAACTTCTACCAGAGCGACAAGTGGAAGGCGACAACAGTTCGTTCCAGCGCAAAACCGGCAGCGTTAATCCTGCCACGCTTGTGAGCGGCTGGGCTTGATGCGCAAGGGCCAGGCAAGTTATCTGGAAGGGAAAGGCGCCCACCTGGCATGGTCCACGCATTCCACCACTTTGCCAAAAGTGCCTTCGCCAAGGCTGCCGACAATTTCATCTAGGAGAGAAAACAGGAGCGGATGTGAACTTCAGAGGCTTGGCCGAGAGCTGAGGTCCTGCAATTTCACAGCAATAAAACGTCAAAGCAAAAAAATGTCTCTCGCTGCTACACTCTTTAAAACTCAAGTGTCTATTGTCTGCCTCAGGCAATTTACTGGTCAGTCCATTTATAAGCAATAAAACACTAGAGACCCCTCCAGTACAATACGAGAGATCTTGTCTAACATGGGGATAGAAAGTAGAGAGGTAAAGTTTTACGAAAGGTGGCTGTACATCGCTCTTGAAGCCAATCGCCGATCCTGCACACCAGGTGGCCTTCCTTGTCATCTTCCACGCTCCTGCTGCGCTTACTGCTCTGTTGGCTTCTCTGTACACACCGCCACCCCGAAACGGCATACGACCAAGCGCACACAGCGGGCAGTTCCGAGTGGCAGGATTGTGTTGTCATTCAAAGGTTGGAGATGACGGTGCGTCGGTGGTTGGATTTTCCAGATCCCAGCATTTCATAAGGCACACAGCATATATAACGATAGGGATATTGCAAGGGACACGTCAAGACACAAACTAACTTCAAAACAGAAAAGTAATCAACAGCTACAGGTATGTAAAGAAAACTCTGTCATTAGCTACGGCCTCTGGTGGCCGACGCCTCTTAGGCAGGAAAATGCCCCCCTCTTCTCTGAAGGGAAGCAGCAGCCGGGAAGCTCCAGTGTTAAGGTGGCTTGGCTTGGCACCACCGTTCCCCACAGAGGAGCAGCTTCCTCCGCAGCACCGGAGGATGCTGCCAGAGGCAGGAGAAGAAGGAGGGCTTTGCCAGAAGAACGTCATTTTCTCCGCTGGCAAACGTGACGAAGGGTATACAAAGCTGTCAGTTTGGACAAGCTGTCCAGTAGAAGCCAGAGTAGCAGTTCTCCCTCTGTGCAACCTGCTTTTTTGTACCTCGGTTGATAGATTGCCATCTACCCAGAGCCGTGTCCTGCCCCAGCTACGAACCCGCCCTTCTTGACAGAACCAACTACCAACACTGATCCTAAATCCATACGCCTGACTGGCTGCAAACAGACCTGGTGTTGCGCATCGGCCTTAGGATGCAATTTTAGGCCTGGGAGAACTTTAGGAACAGGACAGTTAAATTAAACCCCAGCGAGCGTTTCACTCCGGGCATCCATTAGAGGTATGAGGTCACGGTCACCCCTGCTACTGCTAGCTTCTACTGGAAAACCAGCCGAACATTCCTGAAAGGACCCAGGGTCCACAAAGCAAGCTGTCCTAGTTCCTGATCTTTTTCTAGTCGACCTTAAAAATAGTTACAATCTCTACAGCCAAAGAAATTAATACAAAGCTCTACATTTCCATGCCCGAGCTTCTATCGGGCTTCTCTTCTGTGCCCCTCTCCCCCCAACTTGCTCAAAAGAGTGAGCTACAAGCAAACCCCAAAAGGTCAGCTGAAACGGAGGAGAAGGTAGAGAGGACAGTTGAGACAGCTGTGAGACTTAAATGGATTTAGATCACGCCAGCCCAAGCCTGCACACCATTATCACCGCACGCACACACGCAAACCGCACTGGAGCTTTTTCATCCTAACCCTGGCTTTTCCTAAAACTAAATTTAAAAGGTCAACTGGAAAGAAATAGAGGAGGAAAGCAACAGACCATCAGAAGTTCCCAGCCATGCAGATATCCACCATAACTGCAGGGATCAGGACTCGGTCATTTAGTTGTTATAACATTTAAAAGCAACAAACGTGTGAAAAATGGAAACATTCCTCACAGGAGAGAAGCAGTGAAGCAGAGACATTGGGTCTGATACCTCACAACACTTCCAGGGTATTCCTGGTCCTGGGACCAAGCTTCCCCACCCAGTGCCAAATATTCCCTCTTAATCCTTGAAACATCTCGGGCAAGGAATATTACATTTCGGGATGGAAAACAGGCAAGTTTTCAGAGAAGCTGAAATCCAAGGCCACTTGTGTGGAAATAGGCAAAGAGGACAGCTGCATGCCCTCAGAAGGTGGAAGCCTTCTTCTAAGTACAGCGGGACAGGGCGGGGGGTTAATAACCACAGGGCTGACAACTCGGGAGAGCCAGGCTGACCCATCCCATCTGGTACGGGATCCTGGCACAAAGTCAAATCGACGTGCCTTCACGGGAACGTTCCATACCACCCCTGCATACCAAAACCTCCCCCCTGAGAAGCGGCTGTGTACAGAAATGAGGCCCTGGCCGCGTATAAACCTCAACAATAACCGATCCCCGGCAGCCAGGCTGGCCCGCAGCCAAGGCTCGCCCTCGTTAGCCTATCACGTGTGCGCCATTTGGAGCTTTCTCTGATCCCCTCCCTGGCCGTAAAGAATACAGCTTAGTTTCCTCGCATATTAAGGCTACAGGGGCTGGACTAGAAAAAGCCAACAGCTAAACACGCTTCCCACTTAACAAGACACAGATTTTTGGACTACACATTCCACGCAATGAAAACAAACACAAAAATGGAATCAGAGGTACTCACCCAGAGTGTTCGGAGCTGAAAGGAGGTAAGAACAGTTAAAACCCTGAACAATCCTGAACTCATTCTGGATGCTACTCACCGAGGAGGCACTGCTACAAGACCTGGTCCTGCGTTTCCGGCAGTGATGCTGATGCTTCTTCGGACGGTGCTGCTCTCTGCCTCTGGATCGCCGCCAGTTTCGTGAGCGGGTCGAGTAATAGTCTTCTCCAAAAGATGGGCTTCGGTCTTCAAATCTATAGGCGTCGCTCTCCCGTCTGTATCTCCTGTGATAAGGCATCCTGTCATGGCTGTAGCACAAACAAGAATGCGTTTATAAGCCTGGAAAACACGAAAGGCAGAGTGCTGCTGAAGCTAAGTGCTCTTGCTCCCGCTCCCTGGTGGCAGGGAAACAACAGCAAGCGTCCCAGCTTGAAACCACTGGGGCTCAAATGCTGACCGCTTCTCAGCCAAGTTTCTCAGAGAAGAAAAAGGAGAAAGTTTGCACAAGAAAATGGTGTGGCACTCCCATGTTTCAAGGAGCCAGCGGGGGAAAACCACCCACTTACAGATTGATCCGAGCTGCCTACCTCATCTGAGCCACCTCCGCCACCACACACAAGTGTTTTTCTTCCATCGTTTCTCCTCCCCCAGGACAGTCTCTCATTAGTTCTTAAACAAACGAGATCTGAAGGCAGCAGCGGTGCCCTAGTCACCAGCCCAAGAGAAACTGGAGTCCCCTGAAAACCAAGCCTTCGGTGTACACACGCACACCAGCTCAACAGATCATTAGCAAGAGCCAGAAGGAAAATTTGGTCTCCACAGTACAGTTAAGCTGCCGTGCCTCTTGCAACAACCAAAGGCTGCAAGCATGTAAAGGAAGACTTTCGGCCAAGCTCATCTCTGCATCAGGAAAGGCCAGAAGACTTAGACAAAGCTCCCCTGTGAAAGTATTTATTAGCTGGAGTCGCACACGCAGTTGTAGGTAATGATGAGAGCAGCTCTCCCCACCCCATGCTTGATTAGAGCATCTGCAAAAGCTGCGATTCTGCAGCTCCTGCCTTTCGCTCTGCAGGTCTCATGTGCTCCCTTGGCAACAGCTCTGTAACACTGTACAGCAAAAATGGTATCACTTAGCAGTGGCCTGCTTCTACCCCCAAAAGCACGACTGTCTTCTCCACCCCAGCCGTTACAGTTGGTCTAATAACACAGCTTCCGCTACAAGCCTTGCTTCACACGTCATTGAGTGAGAAGCTGTATTTTAGGTGTTGCAACTCAGAAATAAGAGCAGCAGGTTGGCTTTCCAGTGATAAACAGCAGCGTTCTGGGCACACGCTGGGCTGGGCTGACACTGTCGTATATACCTAGCCGACAGCAAGAGCAACGGCTCCTCCAACCAAGGCCACGCTGCAGCTGCTTTAGTCTGTAAACAGGAACTTTTGTTGTTTGCACTTCTATGCTTTGGCAACAATTAGCTCTCTCATGACAGCTTAACGGGACACAAGTATGCATGTGGTGGTTCATCTCATCTTGGATCAAGACTAAAATTTCAAACTGCCTGCAAAGAGAGCAGCAGCTCTAGGTCATTGCTGAACTATCCAAAACACAAAAAAACTCCCCCAGTGGCTCTGTTCCAACAGCGATACTCAACTCCAAACACACCTTTGCAAAACTTCAGTGTGTACTTCTAAGATACAGAGGATTCAGAAATAACAACCTGAAATACAGAGACCAGTGAACCTGCGAGAGGCTCACAGTCTGAGACTAAAGACACAGTAAGGTTCTCACCTAGCAAAAGCCTGTTTTTATCCAAATCCGTCCTACATAACCCATCTGGATGAAAGAATGGAAAAGCCTATTGTGTGCGTCAGCCGTATTTCACAATCTGCTTCCTTGAAGTAAACAAAAGCCAGGCTCCAAAGAGAAATTAATTTGTAGAACGTTTCAGGAATTTAAAGATGAAGTCAGCTCCCTTCTGGCTGCACCTGCCCTGTTCAACCAGTGGAACCACACCAGCTCCAGTACCACCAAGCCGCAAGGACCGCCAGCTTATTTTGGTCACACACTGCAATGTGTCAGCACGCAGCTCCCCTCTGTTCCAGAACCCTCGCCACAGCTCCTGTTACTAGAGGCCTTATCAAGCCTGCTTCCAGTACCTAATTGTCCCTGTGGAAACGCTGAACAAAGAGAGGATCAAAGGTAAAATCCAGAGCTGAAGCAGAAAAGATCAGTTAGCGATGCTCAGATCCTTTCCAACAGTGTAGGTGAAGGAAAAGGATTGTTACTTTAAATCTGATTTGTAATAATTTCGGGAAGAAAGGGGTTATCGGGAGAGAAAGGCATTAAAGCCTCTGCAGCATCAGAACTGGGAAACACGATTCCAGAGCAGGCTGTTCTCCCTCATTAATATTAAAAACATAGCTTTGGGAAGAACTTTTTGCTAGGTACGCAGACAGAAACACGTAAGGGAAGGCACACACAATTAAGCCCTTGACTTCCATCTCTGGGATTTACAGGTTTAAAGCTGATCCGCAGTCAGGAAATTAAAGCTGCTGCCACTCAGCGCTCACTCTGAAACATGATCAGAATCGAGGACAAGGCTTTATTAGATAACCGTCCCTGCTCCCAGAGCAGCTGCTGGTTGACACATCTCCCTCTGCCCCAAAGCCCCACTCTTTACCTTCTTGATCGTGATCTCCTGGCGAGATCCCTCCGGGGTGGGTAGCGCAGTCTCCCCTCATAGTCTCTGCTACGAGATCTCTTCCTCTTCCACCTGTGACCCAGGTAGCTCTCCTGCTCCGGGGACCGGTATCTCTTACAGTGATGCATCTGAGGAGACAGAGAGGTTTCAGACTCTTAAAAATCGTCACCCCTTGGCACTTCACCTGCTCCCTAACCTCAAGGGTGCAGGCAGAGACCACCCCGAAGGGCACTTTGCCTGCACCCATTGGCTTAGGGAGCCTGGTGGCAACGGCCACGGCGCCCCCCGTGAGGACGAGACCTCTACCAGCCCCAGCCGCGTTAAACCTATTAAGACGAAGGCCTTCCCTCGGCTTTAGACCGACGTTACCGGTTATTTCCCCGCTGCCCCTCACAACCACCCGGCTACAAACCGCTTGCACCGCCCCCAACCACCCGAACCGGAGAGCTCGGGGCCCAGGCACCGCCGTACCTGGACACGATTCCCCTCCGGGGCTACACGTACTACTGCGGGGCGNCCCCCAGCCCCCGTTCCGCCCTCCCCGGGCCCGTCCCCGCTGGCTCACCGTCCCTCCGCGCACCTCCGCACCGCTCTCGGCGGCTGCGGCCCGCCCCGGCCCCACCGGCCACCAGCAGAGCCCTCGTTCTCGCTTCTACTTCCGCTTCCGGCGCCGCCCGCGCGGCCAGAGCGGCTCCGCCCCGGGGCGCTCCCGCCTCCTCTCGGTGGTCCCGGAGGTCGCGGTTAACCCCTGCCGCGCCGGGCCGGCAAAGGCGGGGGGGGACACGGGGAGCTGCGGTCTGCCTCGGCACGGCCTTCCTCGCCATGGCCTTCCTTGCCGTGGCCTTCCTCACCCTCAACATGGCCTCCCTCCCCGTGGTCTGCCTCGCCACGGGCTTCCTACCCTGTTCTACCTCACTGCAGCCATCCTCATCCTCAGCATGAGCTTCCTCCCCATGGTCTGCCTCGCCATGGCCTTCCTCACCATGGCCGTCCTTGCCATGGCTATCCTTACCATGGTCTTCCTCACCATTGGGCCTTCCTCACCATCCCCACCCTCAGTGTGGCCTTCCTCTCCATGGTCTGCCTCACCATGGCCTTTCTCGCCATGGCTGTCCTCACCCTGAACGTGGCCTTCTTCTCTGTGGTCTGCCTCGTTGTGGCCATCTTCACCGTGGCCATGCTCACCATTGGGCCTTCCTCACTACAGCTATCCTCACCATGGCCACCCTCACCCCAGCCTTCCTTGCCGTGGCCTTCCTTGCCATGATGATCCTCACCATGGCAATGCTCACCATGTCCTTCCTCACCATGATGACCCTTGCCTTGGTCTACATCACTGTGGCCCGTGCACCTTCTCTCCCCATGGGCTCTGCAGACAATCTCCTTCCACCAAACAGGGCTGAGAGCTGCCGTTGTCCTCACAGGGACCTGCCCTTGGGGGACTGGAGGTGGGTCACGGGCAGAGGGGCAAGCAACTGGTGGAAGAGGTTCAGCGTCCAGTTAATCTGCGTGGAGAAAGGGCTTCAGTCCTGTTTATTTAGTAATTAGAGCCTTGCAGGGGTTATGTGAGTAGGGCTTTGCTCCCTCCTGCCCCTTGAGTAGGTGACCATCCCCTCCCACCCCGGCCACCACTCTGGAGGGCAGTTCTTGCTCCTAGAGCCGGACCACAGATGCTGCTGGACCGTGGCACAGCCGAGCAAAGAGCACCAAGATAGGAAAGAGCTTCAGTTACTCTGCGCTTGCAGTCACGCTCGTCCCCTTTATTTATTTATCAACCATTAATTTGGGCCAGCAATTAATTAAAAATGCCGATGACCACCTTTAGCACTGGTGCGGGGAGGGTTGGGGCAATATCGGTGCATCCTTGTGTTTCTTCTCGTGAGGGACCAAAGCAGGGTGCACCCCAGCCAGTGGGGATGGGGAAGGGTCTGCTGAAGGTCTTGGCTGCTGTGGGACTGGGTCACGAGGGTGGGCTGGTGATGGTGGGTTAGAAGGGGTAGTAGGTACCACCACTGTGGTGGCCGTGGGGCTGGTCTCCCAGTTGGGTGCTCTTCCCACCCATCTCCTACCATGGCCAATGTTTCAAGCACTCGGGGCTCACTTGAGGTGCAGAGACCGAGAAGGCAACCAGTGGACGTAGCAGAGAAAGGCTCCTCTTCTCCTGTCCCCACAGCTGAAGCCATCTCAGATGGGCTCGTTCCCTTCTGTTTAGAAGGGGGGTTGTGCCAGCCACCAACCACCTCCAGCCGTGGAGATGATGCCCATGATGACAGGCTGAGACCTCACCTCTCCAAGGCTCGGAGATCCCCCTTCACTTGCTCCCCTGGGTGCCTGAGTCTCAGGCAAGCCCTGCTGGTGGGCTGAGGGCAAGATCAGGGTCCGAGCACGTTGGGCTGGATCCGGTGCCACCGCGCTGACTCCAGCTGGCCCCGGCTGCACATCTCCCTCCAGTGCAGCATCCCGGCCCCGGGGGCGCGGGGACCCACCTGCACGCGGCCCAGCGGGGAGCTGCGAGTGTAGATGCGAGCCTGTGGTGGGAGAGGAGCAGAAGCAGTGTGGGACGTGGTTGATGGCCTTCAAGCAGAGCTAGAAACACCCATTGCCCCCAGAAGAGCAATCCCACCCCAGTAACCTCCTGTGCGCAGCAAGGAATAGCTCCTCCGGGTTTGCCTGTACTCCTCCTGCAAGTGGGGGCTGAGACCCCCAGTTGCAGGAGAGGCTCCTGAGCATGGGTGATCCAGACCACCTTCTTGGCCATGGTCACCTTTGTTCTGCTCACCTGCATGACGGTGAACTCCAAGGACAGCTCTTGCTGCTGGATGTCCCCAGCGGGGAGGTTGAAGAGGAATGGCATGTTCCAGACAGGGTTGTAGCCAGCAATGGACTTGGTCTCCTTGGTGTCGATGACATGGCCGTTGTGGTAAAGGTGGATGATGACATAGTGGCCTGGAAATGGAGACAGAGCCTTGGTGAGAGGGACCTGCTCTGAACACACACCAGAGAGGGAGGCTGGAGGTTCGTGAGCCAGATTGCTGCATGGCGTGGGCAGCCAAATCGGGGAGCCTGGGGGGCTAGAAGCTCTCCGTGGGGCTCTGCGGAACTGTGGGGAGAGGACAGAGACACGCTGCCCATCCTGGTTGCACCTACCCTTCTCTGGTTGGGAGCAAGGACCTCCAAAGTCCTCAGCTCCCATCCCTGCCTGCATCCCAGGCTTTGCACGGGCTGAGGGAGCCAGAGATGACAACAGCCAGCAGGACAGAAAGCCACGTGCTATTTTTTTACCATAAATATGCGTATTTTGAGCATTTTGGAGCCATATTGGTGATATCTAGATCCTAGCTGTGCTACCTGCACTCGTGTTGCTTAGGAAAAGTGAAGTTCAAGAGGAATTAAGACTATCTGCCAAGCAAAAGGAGGGGAAGCCATTCCCTGTGCCCACCTAGGAAATCTCCTTGCCCCCTGGTCTGTGTCCTGTGCCCTACCTGGCGTGCCCGGCATGCGCGAGAGCCGGCCCAGGTGCTCTGCCTTGCGGACCAGCACCTTGATGCGGCTGGCCAAAGCCTGGTACTGGAGGAGAAGGAAGAGCTGGCCAAGGGATTTGGGGGGCAAGGAGAGGACACTGCGGCTCACGTCATGGGCGCTGGGACACTGCAATGAGATGAGAGAGCAGGAGATGCTGTGAAACCACCTCTGACCTCATCCAGCCCCACCAGCTGAGGGATGCTTGTCTCCCACCTATGCTATAAGTGGGTCAAGAACAGGAAAAAACAAGTCAAGAAGGTGAATTTGATGCTTACCGTCACCATAAGGATGGTGCCAGCTCTGCATTTAACCCTTCCACCCCCAGCACCCCCACCTTCAGCGAAGCCGCTGAGCAGAGATGCTGCCAGTCATTACGGTTGATGGATATTAATTGTGGGCAGCTCATGAACCTGCACCAGAAGGGAGGACACCCTGGGGACGGGGGGGGCTGCTGTCTCAGCACCTTCAGTCTCTCCTGCTGCCTCCCACCGGGTGATTCTTGGAGGAGGCTCTGGTTCTCCCCATGGAGTTTTAAGGCGCTGACACCAAGCAAGACCTCAGCCAAAACGTGAGGACAACCCCCAAGTTGAAGACTTGCCTTCCTGACCTTTCTGAGCTTGGTTTTGGTGCTCGACAGCTCCCAGCTGTAGCTAGAAGGTGCCTGGGGGTCCCAGGTGGCCTGAGCACAGGGGAAGAGGACCTCTCCCACGAAGGAGTCCTTGAGGCTGCGAAACCTGGCGTAGACGGCGAAGCGTAGGGTGAAGCTCCTCAGCTCCTCCAGGCTGTACCGGCCGAACCGGCATGGCTCCCGGCGGACAGGGTGGAGGCTGCCACGCTGCAATGCCACGCGCTGGGACACTGGGAGCTGTGGCAGAAGGTACACCTTGACGTAGGAGCCCTGTCTGCCCTGCAGCCCCTTGGGCAGGTGGGTGATGCCGAGGACTATCACAGTGAGTGTGGCCTCAGCCGGCGAGTAGAACAAGTCACAGTGCAGCCGGGGACGCTGCTTGGGGCCGGTGCTGGATGACAGCGTGGTGGGGGGTCCCAGGACGGAGTGGACAAGCGGGCCTTCCTCGTTGCAGAGAAGGTTGGCTCCAGAGATGCTGCAGCGGTGCTGCCACGCTCCTGCCAGCTTTGGGGAGAAGGGGAGGCTGGGCAAGGAGGCTCTGCCATGGAGCAAACCCCTGTGGGATGCCAGTGACGTCGGGGGACCCTCCTCAGCCCGGGCACCCAGCACCTCTCCTGCCACCTCCTCATAGTGCTGCTGGATGGGCACTGGCACCGTCCCAGCAGGCAGAGAGGGTCCCAGCTCCACCGTCACCCACTTCCAGCCGAGGTGGGGGCCCAGGCGCCGGCGGTGCCGCCAGCACACGACACAGCCCAGGAGGATGCTGAGGCAGAGCAGGGCCAGCCCTGCGCCGAGGAAGACCTGCAAATGCGCTGGGGAGAGAGAGACGGGCACTGTTAGCATGGAGGATCTCACCAGGGCTGCACCACTGTGGCTCTCCGTGGGCGATAGAGCAACGGAGGAGAGCAAAACCTGAGTCCCCACCTCTCCTGCCATGCCTGTGACCCACCGCCCCATCTTTGAAAGGCGGGATTGAACTGGAGCATCCCAAAAACAGAAGGTGAGAGAGGAGCCGGAGGGGCCATGGATGGTGCTGGGAGGCTCGGCATCTGTGGCCGCGGGCAGCCTGACATCAGTCTGGCTCTGGCGAGGCTAAAACAAACCCAGCCTCACCCCCGGAGATGATAAGAGTTATGGAAAAAAGCGGCTTTTATCAGCCCCACTGCCGGGCTGACGCAGGTAGGGCACAACCGACAATTAGCTGCCTGCTTGATGGGGGCACGAAACGCGCAGGGAGGCACCGGTACTGCCGGAGGGGAGCGGGGGGCACCTTCAAGGGGGGGTGTCCGAGCTGGATTCAAAGCAGCGGTGGTCCCCGAGGTGTTGTATACCCAAGCCTGGCCCCAAAAGAGTGGGAACCTTCTCCGCGAGCTTTGTCCAGAGGACCGGTGTCCTGTGGGCCGGTGGGCTGGAATTTATCCCTCCCAGCGGGGATGATCCGTGGGGTTTTGGGCTCCCCGGCAGCTGAGCAGGGTGACATCTCTGCACAGTGGTCATTTAAGAACCAGGAAACCAGAATCCTGGACGTCAGGGCTGAAGTTTCTTAGGGAACTTTTTAGGCTTTCAGAGGTGGGCAACAAATGGCGAGGCGAACATCGCCGTGCCAGTGCAAAGCCTCCCCGTGCCTGGCGCTGGCTTTGCCTCCAGCCCTGCAGCGAGGGATTACGGAGAACAGGGTCTGGACAAAGCTCTGCCGGAGCCTGAGCCGGTTTTGATAAAGGGATCTTAATGTTTGCAAGAGAAAAGCGAGCGGCGTCTCACACCGCGGGGCTGAGCTTTCCGACCCAGATGCTTTAATCCGCGCTGGGCTCTCTTTCGCCCTTTGTTATTTGTTAGGGGAGGCAGGTTGTGGCTGGGATGAGCGGTGAATGGCGGCATTTAGGGGAGGGATAGAGGGAAGGGGGTTGGGATGGGAACTTGCCTGGAGGATTATATTCCAGCCCAAACAACGGCTGCCAATGCCGTGGCCGTCCAGCCCTAGGAAAGTGAGTTGGGAGGGCTGGAGCGCTGTCACCCAGGGCATACAGACCCCCACTGGTCCGTAGGCTGGAGAGGACGCGGGGAAGGTGCATGGCATCCCTTTGGGTGCCTGTTTTGGGGTGCTGGGGAAGCCGGGCCGAGGGATGCTGCGCAAGGACCTGCTGCACCAAGCAGGTAACGGGGGCTGGAGGCTGGGAGGGCTGCAGGGATGTCCTACAAGGAGGTCAGGGTGGCCACCAGGGGGGCTTCCCCCTCACACGAGACCAGGTCTCTGAGCACCCCTGGAGCCTGGGGGAGACCCTCCTCCAGCCCAGCACCAGGGTCGGCACCTTCCTCTCTGATTTTGAGGTTACTGGTGGATAAACCCCACGGCAGCACACATCGAAAGGTGTTTGTTCCCCCCTGGCATCGCCAAAACCCACCTTACCTGCTCCGGGCATCTGGCTTTTAAGGTGAACGGCGAGGGGAGGCGAGTCCTTGAGGTGCTGTTTTAGCTGAGTTCACCTGGGAAATAAAGTTGGAGCTGGGAAAAGCCAAACCCACCAGTGGGCAGGAGGGGAGGAAACGCGGTGGGGAAAAAGCTCTGCCTTCACCTGCCTGCTGCTGGGATAGGCTGGGACCGGAGCCCAGGCGAGGCGAGCGGCTCTGCCAGCCCGCTCTCCTCCGATAACCGGGATCCTCGGGGTGGCGGGAAGGGTCGTAAAACAGAGGCACAGCTCCCCTCCTTGCACGGCACAGAGTCAAATCCGCGGAGAGGCCAGCAGGCAGCTGAATTTCGCCGCCCCGGTGATGGGCACCGTCTGCATGTGCTGCCTGCAGCGGGCAGGACCCGTGGCGTGAGCTCAGGGACACGCCTGCCTTGCGAAGAGAGGAGGAACAAGCAGGTTCTCAGCATCTCTGTTTTCACATCAGCTCCTCTGCACCCATCAAGCAGCAAAAGGCTCATCCATCCTCCGCAGAGAGGCAGCGGGGATACTCAAAGCGCTCACAACTTGTTTGACAGCATCCCGGCCACGGGGCACGGCAAGGAAGCCCAGGGTGGATCCATGCCGGAGTGTGCCACCGTCCTGGCACAGCCATCACCCTTGGATGGGTGTTTCACAGCCACAGATGCGTCTCCAAAGCAGCCAGATGCTGATGGAGGAGCCTGCAGGGCGCAGGCAGGAGGGGAGAAGGTTTCCGTGGGGACGCTGGAGACAGGGCGAGTTTGGTGGGAGGATGGCGAAGGTCACAGGCGCGCACTGGGCTCCATCCCAGCACGGTCAGACAGGCCACCGGCCAAAACAAACACAGACACCGGGGCCTCGGAAACGCTGGTACGAAAAGGGCTGGAAACCAGTTCCACTCTAACCACCAAACTGGTTCAATAACTGGAAAAACAATGTCAGGTGCTATGTAAATAGCAAAACCGTTGGGAAGCATTAAATGTCCTTTCTGTGCAGAGGAGGAGGAGGTGCCACAGGAGGGACAAAGGACAGGTAGAGGGGCAACTGTGAGCCCTTGGCGACACCTGGGAAAGAAGATCCAGTGTCACTCATCTGTTTAATGACTATTCTGCCCACAGATGGCAAAACCACATCAGGCCAGACCGGGTTCACAGCCCAGTTCTCCCCAGGAAGGTACAAACTGGGAGCATGAAGACCTGCAAGGACACAGACCTCACCTAGGCTGACCCAGGATGAAGGAGGGAATGGCCCAGGGATGAAGAACAAGCCAGGAAATCTTTTTGATTCCCAATTTAGCACAAGAGCGCTGCCACAAATCAGGCATGCAGGGTCACCATGTGAAGAGGTAGAAGTTTATTGGAATATAAACATTCAGATAACGTGTAAGATAGAAAAAACCCAACAACAACATATACAGACACTTGTTGGAAGGAGACGTTGAGGTATTTATCCACCGCCTAGGCTATCACATTTTTTTTTCCTATTTCTTTATTTTATTTTTTTTTTTTTTAAATAGGTAAGAAAACTAGTAGCAAGGCTGCTGCAGCTGTTTGGTGAAAACATCGGATCTGAACCCATTTGGAGCACACGCACACACACACACAACGCAGCGGCCAAAAGGACTTGGTGTGACACGT
>VZSZ01008159.1:55684-92368 GCA_013398815.1 Ibidorhyncha struthersii
TTTTTTGGCTGCTCGCTGCGAAACCTTCGCTGCTCTGGAGTTGAAAGAGTATTAGCCACACTGCAAAGTGGAGCACTTCACACGAGGAACAGTCCTACCCGCAGTATCAAAACCCCTGAGTAACTATACAATCGAACACGGTCGAGTGAAATGAAGCGGAGCCGGGGAGAGGAGAAGGGGAGAGGAGAAGAATCCACCACCCTCGCTCAGCCTTCCCCGGCTCCTCTGGTGCTGGTTTCCATAACCCTGTCCCCAAAAACCCAGCAGCTCAGTAGGAGACCTGGAGCTCAGCAAAACCCACGCAATGAAAGCCAACCGCCAGTATCAAAGCCGGGCTTAGGGAAAGGGTTACTCTTCACAGTCTGAATAGCTGGTCCTCGTCACCGGGCGCCGAGAAAGGACCAGTTTTATTGTTGCAGCTTATTTTTTACTGAGGTATCTGTTACACATCCCAACTTGATTCTTTCCCTGAATTGGATACAAAACAATCTGTTAGTCCCTGTCTATTTCCAGTCTAGTTGTGTAAAGCTTATAAACATTAATACTCTAGTAGTGTCAAAGCTGTTTAGCAGTTCAGTGATTCGAGTGCCTTTCTGTGCAAGAAAACACAATGTTAGCATGTGATACATAAGCAAACCCACCCATTACTAACCTCTGCTCCCCAGGACCAGAGAAGAAAGCATAAGGAAAAGCAAAAAGGCCCCCAGTCCCACATGTAGGAAGCAGCCCCCCAAACCCGCCCCCAAATAAAAAAAAAAACAAACCAAAACAAACAACTGAAAGAAAACAAAAAAAGGGGAAAGAAGAAAAATAAAATCCCAATCTGAATGAGCCCCCGAGTGGGGAAAATCCTCTCCGAGCCTGCGAGGATGAAATGCCGTGGAGGCCCGTGGGATCTACCAAGCAAACGCTTGGGGAGGGGGTTCCTTCCTCCAGCCAAAAGCAGCCGGAGATGGGACACGGCGGAGCAGCATCTATCTTGGGACATGTGCATTCTCACCCCTCTTGCTCTCTTCCTCCCACCAAGTCCTCCTGATGTCGGGCAGGGGGGGAAACCAAGCTATAACGTATACACTAATGTACAGAGAACGCGGAGCCTCTTGCAACGAGGAGGGTCGCGCCTGTGGTTTAGACAAGAGGACTCAGCTCTCGAGGACAGAGCAGCAGCACAGCTGAGGAGATTAAAAAGGAGAACCTGATATTTGAGAGCTTAAAGGAAGGATTATTCATTTCGTTTTCTATGTCCATTTTTAAGCCCAATCCTCAGGCTGCTGACGGGGCTTGTGTTTTTTCAAGCTACGCTCTTTTTCAGTAGTAGAAAATAAGTTTTGGGGAGCGGGATATCCTGGGAGCACAGGGACCGTGCCACAGTTGACCAGAGGTATTAAAAGGAGGTCTTGTAAGTCTCCCAGAGTGCCAGGACAGCCTCGAGTTGTTCACAGTGCATCGCAGAAACGCCCAGACAGGGAAGGGACAGACACCTCCGGGCTGAGCTGGGGCTCAGCGGCGCAGGCGGACACAGCCTGTGACAGCAATAGCGCCTCGAGCATCCCCTCTCGCACAGAGCTAAACGCTCCCACCAGCTCGGCTCACCCGCGGGAGCGGATAAAGAGGGACCTTCTACTTCTCATACTGGGATGACACATGGCAACTCACCCACCACGCGCCAGCAAACGGCTTTGTAGTAGGCTGAACCTCTGGAGGCATAACGTGGTTTTCATTTAGGTTGTAATATATCTGCTGGCTCAGGCGGTTGTTACGCAGGCACCTACGCACAGGTGGAAAACTAGAATTACTCCTTCTTTTGGTGCCTCTTACAAAGGCCACCCAACACAGCTTAGTCTTGTAGCGCAGCCAGAACGAGATGCGTCTGGGATAAAGTCCCAGCACAGCCGAGGAGGTGGTTGGGTGCCGCACCGGGAGACCAAGCTGTGCTTTCAGCCATCAGCCACCACTTCCTCAGGAGAGGTCCGGCCACTCTGTAGCCTAAGTAGCGCTGTCACCTCCCAGCTGCACTAAGCAGCTTTGCAAAAAGATCCTGGAGCTTGGAAAGAAATAATAGGGACTTTGGAGACACCTTCCCGTCCAAAATGAAGGATCTTCTAAGTGAGCAGCAGCTCTTGCCCTCTTTTCCTATCTCTACCCGTCCTCCTGCATCAATGCACATGTCCTGGGATGATGGTGTTCAGCTTGTCTCCTGCTAGCCTAAAGGATGGGGAAGCCGCTGCCTCTTTGCTCAGCTTTTCTTTGTCTTTGGTGATACAATTAAAAATAATAAAAAAAAAATAAACACAATGTCAGCAAAACCACATATAAAAAACAAGCGATAAGATATGCCAATACTTCCTGAAGAGGTTAAAAAAAAAAAAATAACCCAAACCAAACAAAAATAAAACCCCAACAACAAGTACATATCTGAGGTATTTTATCTGCTCAAAAAAACCTGACTTGGGCCTGGAGGATGGGAAGGACGTCACCAGGGCAGGATGAATGGTGCTAATGGTGCTTGGACCTGATCTCCAGGCTGGGGAAAGCACACGCGGGACATGCCAAGCAGGAGGAGAGAAGACAGAATGAGGCCACCTGAGCAGGAGCTGAGTTCACGCAGTTACTAAGTCAGAGCCGTAGCCAGCCTTCGGCTGCTTTCAAGCGGAGCTTTGAGGGGAAAAAGGGAGGAAGGGCTCGATTTCCCTTTCCCGGCTTCCACCCAGGAGAGCAAGAGGTCTTACTCAACTGAGAGGGCACCACTCGTTTTCTACTCATGTAGAATTTAAAGGGGACCTGGCATCTGTAGGCTTGTTCAGAGACCAACAAAAATATTAACCGCAATACGTACACACACCCCGCAGCCCCTCTGAATTAAGATTTCCCCTATTGCCTCCTATTTTCTCAGCACATGGACGTGGAGCGCTTCCAGGGGCTACTGAAAGACACCTTATGAGAAGGAAGTCGCTCCGGGAAGCCCAGATCAACCTAAATGACGACAGCCCTTTTGTGTCAAGGGGGCAGAAGATGAAAACGGTAAGCCAAAAGAAGTTGAGGCTGTCAGGGTAAATGTCAGTGGGATGAGTTCCTCGAGAAGAGAGAGAGAGAGAGAGGGACAAGGTCGAGGGCATTTAAAACTTGGCTGAAAGCCTGAAGAAGGCAACAGTAAGGGAGAGGCCAGCACCAGCCAGGAGAACAAAGCAGCTGATTGAGAGGTTTTTAACGTGTCTATGGGTCAAACGTAGCGGTGAGAAAGTCCTTCCCCTCTTGCCAAGACCTCAGAGAGGAGGAAGTAGGCTCAGAAGCCAAGAGCACGTGTTCTAGGGGAGGACATATCGACACCGGACCACGACAGAGCCAGAAGAAAAGCGAGGAAGCTTGCCTGCTCTGCAGCCGCACAGCCTTCTGCAGCACAAGCAACGGGAGGACAGGGGCAAGGCACCCCGCCGGCTCTTCGGATTGTCAACACAACAGTGTTTTGTGGAAATTGTTTTGTGGAAAGAGTCCTTGTGGCTACTGGTTGGAGCAGAAACCCTCCCCCTTTTCCCTGCCCCAACTCCAGCTCTTTCCACCTGCCTTGGTGACGCCTCAGCCATCTCAACCCGCAGCTCCTAGAGACGATCCCTGATTGAAAAACGCCAGGCATGTGTCCATCGTCCCTCCCCCCCCCCACGCCCGCTCCATGTCCCCCCCCTCAACAGGAACACAGCAAACCCGGGGGGGAGGGGGAGGAGGAGGAAGAAAACAAAAAGCAAAAGGGAGGAAGGAAGGGGAGAACAAAGAAAAAGGCTGGACAAACAGACGATGAAGAAAAACTCGCTGTCATGGAAAGGTTTCATCATCATCATCATCATCTTGCCGTTGGCCAACCACAAAAGCAGGTTCCTTGAGATGAGGTAATCTGTGCGACTCCTTCCCGGCTTGCTCCCTGCCAAGAGCAGAGAGGAAGAGCTGCCGGAGGCCAGTGTGAGAGACAGCAGGCTGGGCCGTCCATCAGAGAGACCAGCTGGTGGAGGGCTCTGCGCTGGGGGTTCCCCGGGATGAGGTAGGGCTGGGAGAGCAGTGGGAGCTGCTGCTGCTGCTGCAGGAGCTTTGGGTGCTAGAGCCTGCAATGAGATGGACGACTGGCTTCTGGGCAAAGAGCACTCCTGCAAGGCACAGAGAGGGAAAAAGAAGGGTTACGGGGACTACGAGTGGCACAGTCGAGAGGGACAGCCAACAGAGCAAAGAGCACTCTAGCCAACCCCAAAGACCTCATCCTAACAGGAAGGGGCTCAGCGCAAGACAAGCAGGCTTGGAGACAGATCAGTGGGTCAACAAGGATATAAGAAGGGATTCCCCCAGGACTTGTTCTGGCAGCCTCTGTCACAGGGATGTTTTGCTTACAGAGGACTGAAAGATCCCAAATGGCTTCAGCGCCTTTGGAGGAGAGAAGCAACTCTCATCTCACCGCAGCACCAAGGCCCCGGCTTGGGCTTTTAAAAATACTAACAACCACCACCACCACCAGGAAAGAGCGTTCATTCACCTTGACTGCCCAGGACCAAAAAATAAGAGAACATCATCTCCCGCTGAGCTTCCCAAGCCAGACAGGTTGTGTGCGCCGTGCTTTGGGAAAGCCCAGCCCCTGGGAGCACACCACCCCCTCCACCTCCTGCTCTGCACCCCCAGCCCGGCTCTCTACCCATCCCCGGCAGCGGTTCTTTCTCACCTGCATAAATTGTGCCGTTAATCTCCACAGACATGTTAATACTCCCAATGCCGTTAGGTGACAAGTTCACTGCCGCTGCCGCCGCCGAGTCTGGTTTATCTTCTTTCAAGAAAGAAGAAATGCAGAGTTAGAGAGCAACCACCCCATTCCCTGCACTGTCCAGAGATGATCAAAAGGTGTACACAGCCCTCCTTTTGTCTCCTCTTTGGAGAGGAAATCCCCAGGCCATGTCCGCTTCCAGTCCTCTTGTAAGCCTGCAAAGGTGTTTAAGTGCTCGGGTGTGAACTGAGGATGGGCTGGGAGCCCACTGGAATTAGCAAATCTCTCTGACTTGCCCACTGGAGGGCCAAATTAACATCCCCTCCAAAGAAAAAGCCGCCAGCGGACAAGACCAGACCCCATTTACATCGGCTGGATCGTGGCCGTGTTTGCAGCAGACCGGGAGCACAGGCACACTCCTCCCCGCCCTGGGCTGAGGGGTGGCAGGTTCTCGGGGCGCTGGTGGGACTCCCTGCGCAGGGCTGAGACTGCAGCAGCTCCAGCGGCTGCTGGAGGGAGGGGACACAGCGCCAAGGACTCCAGCCCAGGAGCACTATGCTTGCCTTCCTCTACAGCGTGTCTGAAATCTGACTTTTTTCCCCTGCATCGTCAGCCTGAAGAGTCCTTTCTAAGCCGCGATGGGCAGCTCTGGAAGTGCCAACACAGAGCAGGGGTTCAATTTGCGCTGATGTTTAAGGGGGGCTGAACATCAAACTCTCCTGAGACTTCCGAACCCTCCAACCTAAGCAATCTGTAACTGTGAGCCCAGGTTGTAGGACTGCTTCTCTGCGCCCATGAATGCACGCTTGGAGCTTGCACAGCTGTATCGTGGTTACCAGCCCAGCCAATGTTGTTTTTGGGGCACTGGGCTATTAAAACAGAGAGAGAGATTATGCAGATGGTCCGCTCAGGTTCTGACACTGCATGTAAAATGCATGTTTTTAGCTCCTTTCAAGTCTGCTAGGACAGCAAGTCCACTGTCCCTGTAAAGAATGCGAAGGACGTTGTTAACATTTAACCTAAATGTTGCTATCAAGGTACGATAAACTCACGCTGTGCTTTTCAAAAGCGCCTCTTACAAAGTGCAGTATTTTTATTTTGCAATTGGGAAAATTAGGGCACCAAAGACAGGACAGACTTGCCTGCAGTCAGGTAACAAAGGTGGGAATAGTATCATGGGATCTTTAGGGCTCAGCCCTCAGCCTGTTACTATTTGTAGAGGCTAAAATTATTCCTGGCATTTTGATTTAGGAAGTTCAGGGTGGAGAGGAAAAAAAAAAATTATGTGAGACTAGAGGGAATGAACATTACTTGATAGAATTTGTATTCCCTTTTACTCGCTATTTTTGGTTTTGCTTTGTTTTTAAGTAAATGTGAAATTTGGATGGATGCATAGCTGTCAGGAACCACGATGTGAAGTCCCAGTCCCATTTAATTCCACAGCAAGCTGCTACTGCTTCAAAGGGGAACTCGCTTTCACCCTTTGCCATATATATATTTCTGGCAAAGCGTCTCAATAAAGCATTTAGCAGCATTGCTAGCAAAAGGCCTCAAGAACAACTCTTCCCTTTCTTCTACGCTGTGCCAAACTTGCCTGGCCTTGTGCCTACATCCAAATGTACAATTAATAGGGGGTCTGAGACCTTTAATTTTAACGGATCAAAAGGTTTGGAGGAAGCAGCTGTTGGGACTGAAATTTTCTGAGGCTTTGCTGTCCGGTGAAGTGCAGCCCCCAGGACAGGTAAAGGAGCCACGGCACTTAATCAGCTTTTGAAGCCACTATATAACAATATTGATTCTGACAATGTGACCTTTACAGGCTGACTCCCCTTTTACAAAGCATTTCAGGAGTGCATTTCCCAGGCCATGAATGCAGCTTATACGTGACCTTCTAACCCAGCCTTGCCAGGAGTTCTTTGCCTGGAGGCTGCGCACAGGGTTGCGGCAGATGTTGGTAGAAATCACCTGACTTACTAAAAGCCCCAGGATGCGCAGGGCCACCCTGCAGATAACACAGTTCCTTTGTGGCCTCCTCATCACACCTGACAAAGGATTCCTAAAAGCTGTGCATCTCTTTCCCGCAGTGTGCTACCCATACGGAAAAAGCTGTTACCTTCACGATCAATTAAAAGGGTTCCTGCCCAGGAAAGGAGAGAAAAACACTCCCTGCAGCACAATGCCGGAGCGAGGCTCAGACGAGAGCAGGGCAGGGGAAAGCCGAGCACCTGGCACATGATGGGCTTCCCCTCCAAAAGTCACCTTATTGAGTGCAGCGCCACAGGGCTGCCTTTGGCTGGGCTAAACACGCTCTTGGATCTGAAGTACGCACGGGAAATTAAAACATGAGGGGGTCAGATACGTGGCCCAAAGCAATTTCAGCCAACCCACGTGCTGCCCACGAAGAAAGGAGCACGCTTACAGTACGCAACAGAGCACTGCTGCAAGATCAACTGAGCTACTGACAACTGCAACTGGTAATTCCCCACGCCGCAAGCTCGGTGGAGACCTAACAGCTTGAGTCCTGAAGCTACCGCACTGTGATCGACACAGGAGGGGCACAAGCTCAGAGCGAGGGTCTTGTTTTACAGGTCAAGTGAGTTTTATCAGCTTAGATGCAGAGCTTTTGGAACACAGTTAGGGTGTTTCTGCATTCAGGCTCGATTATGCATCAGCAAGAATAGAACAAAACCAGCAGTGGTAAAAAAAACCTAACAAAATGTTGCTACAGTTTAGCTTTGCCATTATTGTGCTCCATTTTAACAGCTTCTTGATGGTTACCTCTGGCTGCCTGGCAGAGGGACAATCAAGCCTGTGTGTAAAGAGGTGTTTGACACGCTATATTGGGAGCGGTTCCCTCCCGGCTGCAGTCTGCAAAGACCTTTTGTGTATGGTGCTGCTTACCCTTGCCATTGATTTTGATCTTCATGGGGATCTGCCGCGCCATGCTGAACAGGTTGCGCTGAAGAGCCTGCTGGACAAGCCGCTGCTCCTCCTCTGTCATCCGCGAGACCTTCTTCTCCGGAGGCTCTCCCGACTCCAGTCTCTCCCTCAGCTGCTCCAGGGTGGCTGTTCTCGCTGCCACAGTTGCCTGCTGGCTCGCCAAGGTTACTGGCACGGCAATACGATTTGGCATAGACACAGTCAAGGGCACACCGTCACCTAGAAAAGGAAAGAATCACTTAGTCCCTCCCACAGCCCTTCCTAAAGCGAGCACTCAAAGGTTTAAACCCTTGGCAGAATATTCTACAAACCCTGAGCCACCCAAGTTCCACTGCTCTCAAGTCCAAACCAGTCTGGGTGAACTAAATGGAAAAATAATTGCGTTTCACTGCCTGGACCTCTTAACCCAGCCACCCTCTCTGCTGCGGGTAGAAGTAGCTGACCTTTTCTGACAGCTGCTGCTGGAGACACCCGAGGATTGCTGGTCCCGCTGCCTGGCGCGACGCCGATGATGGGGAAGCGGATCTTTGGGGGAGACAGGAGGGAAGGAGGCCCCGTGGTGGTGGGCGAGTAGCTGAACAAAGAGGAGCTGTAGCTGGGCCGCCTGCCTTCCCGCCTGTTGCCATCGATCGCAGCCTGGAGCTCAGCAGGAGAACTGAGGGATTTCTTCTCACATTCGTAGGCATATAGGTACTTCATATACCTGGGAGAGAGGCGAGTGCAGGGAAACTCAAGCAGGTTTCTCAACAGAACCTGAAATTACAGGCTACAGCAACAAGCGTGGCATTCAGGAAGACTTTCAGCACAAGGTCCTCTGCAGATCTGGAGTCTTTGTCTGCTTATCATGACCACCGCAGCGCTTGGTTTGATAAGCATTGCGCAGTTTGGGTGTGAAGCACAGCGCGCTCAAAGAAACTCTGAGGTTACTCAATGTTTATAGGGAAGAACAGAGTTACATACTGCTCTACCCACAGGGGCAGGAAAGAATCATCCAGAATTCCTTTACGACTGAGATACTATCTAAATTTATAAGAATTAAGATCTTGGACCGTAACGTTTCACGCAAGGAAGTTTGAGGAATTACCCTTGTTCAAGTCATTTGTGTTGGGCAGCACCAAACTTTACTGCTTTTCCTGAATTCTGGCACGCACATTTGCAGCGGAGACAGCCTGTTGGTACCAAAGGCTGTCGAAATAGCAAGGAGCTTCCCTCTCTGGGGCTCGGGGGCTCTAATAACTTTCAAAAAAACCCAGCTGGCAGAAGAGCTGGGTGCGGATTCCCAGAGCCCAACCTTCCATGCTCCAGTCACTAAAGCACAGCCTCACCCTGCTGCTTAAATTTTACAGTAGGTTTACTTTAACCATTCTTTCTCCTCTGCTCATTCTGCTTTTTGGTTTTGCTTGCCTCATCAACCTGAGCTACTGCAGGTCAGAAAAATAATCCTCACAGTAAGTAGGTGCTAAGCGCAAGTTTCCACAACTTAGTAGCGATAACAGGCATTAAATGATCAAGTTTGTACTTGATGCCTACAAGTCAGGAGGCCTCCCTCCCTCCCTCCCTCCCTCCCTCCTCGCTGTGCCAAGTACTTTTCAGAGAGACAGCAAGACCCTCCTTGCCCCGAGGAGTTTAAGCTCCGAAGAGGGGAGAAAGGCACAGGACAGAGGGAGGCGCAGAGCACAGCGAAGGAGACGACGGCGGGGGATCATAGGGAAGGAAGGGATGGAAGGGGAATGAGTTCAGGAAGGATCACTGCTAAGAAAAATAAGAGAAGGTATAGAAAACAGGCAAGCCTTGGGTGAGGGGGATAAAGAAAGCAATTCATCAGCTCCTCTCTGGCCACAGAGTAGAATTTGGTCTCAATTTTTCCATTCCAGTCCCTGCTTTGCAATCTGCATTCACATCCATGCTCTCAGACCTTCTAGACTTACTGGGTTCGAAGCGTGAATGCGGCACTGGTGATGGAGGTGGGCAGATTAAGGCCTTTGGTGATCTCTCGCCAGATTTTCTTGTTGATGATTTCCACCAGCCCTCCTTTCTCAGTCACCAGCTTGTACAGCATGTAGAGATCCAGGATCTGCTTTGCCATGATGGGGATCCGATTGATGGGAGTTCCTGCAGGGAAAGAAACATGGAGTCAGAGAGAAAATGAGGCCAAGAAAACTGGCAGGTTAGGGCTATCGATCTTCTTTCTAATAGGAAATTCAGGCAACTATTTGTAGCCTGACTTGAGGCCTCTCGATGGGTGAGTAAATGAGCCAGAGAAGTGTAGCTACACGGCACGTCCTTTTCATGAAAAACCCCTTTCCTGTAGGCAAAAGCAATTATCAGACAAATAATAACCTGCAGCCAAGAGCAACTTCTAAAACAGAAAGAGGGGAAGTAGGGACTATTTGATCCTAGGGGTGAGGGAGCAGCACAGAGGAATCATCTTTTATGAGCTCCCAGGGCAATCTCAGATAATCTGTATCGCTCATGCTCAGGAAGGGGCTGAGCAGCCCGGCAGCTCCAGCCACTCATACACTGGGATTCAGCTCCCTCGCTCCCCAGGATTTGCTATCCTCTATCGCTTGGGAACAGTGACAAAAAAGGATACGTGGCACGTGAGAGCATCTCCCTCGCCCATGCACATTTACCTCTGTCCTCCCTCACACGCACGTGCGTAACGTTTCTCTACAGCATCTGCTCTCGCAAAGCGTTTTCACCTTCCCACTCCTTTTCCCTGAACACGCTCCCAGAACGAGACACCGATGGGGCCACACGTGTACCTTGGCAGCAACCACAACCTGGCTGCCGGAGCAGTAACTTGTTGCAAGAGAAACGGTGTCAATGGTGGAGGTGAATAAAAAACGAGCAGTGTTAACGGAGCATCAGCATCCCTGATTGCAGACGCTGCAAAGCCAGGCATCCCTCAGCGGCTGCTGTGAGAAGCACCAGGCATCCAAGCACTTTTTGGAGCCCAAGCCAAGGTCCCGCTCTATCCTCGTGAGGATAGACAGGGCAGACAGGGAAACAGCTCTGTCCTTGCTCTTCAGTTCTGTCATCTTGTGGGTTAACGAAGGTAAGAAAAATCAGGATTTTTAACCCGATAGTGCCCTTTTAACAGCACCTTAAAGTGATAAAGCATGCAGGGTTTGAAAAGGTCAAACTAATGAGATTTAGGCAAGGAGAGGAAGATGGGGGGGAAAAAAAAAACGCTGATGTAGCAAACCTTTTATTTCACATAGGAAATACTGTCGTGGATCAAAGAGCCGTCCATCTGAGGTCAGTATCCTGTCTGCCACAATGGTCAGCACCAGCCTTTACAGGAAAGCCCGCGAAGCGCTGTAATGGACAATTATGGAATACCCAACCCACAGGGGAGACTTCTGCCACTGCTCATCAGCCAGCCATTCGGTTAATGCCCCGAAGCAGAGCAGTTTATGGCCCTTATAAATGGGTTTTATTCTGTTTAGTGAAAAGGAGTTCAGCTCAGCTCTGCAGATGTCCTCATTATACATGTAAGTGTAATTTTTTTTTTCTTTTTGTCTCTCTTTTCTTTTTGAAGCCTGTTACGCATTAGCTCATGGTACCAATTCCCACAGGTTAATGAGATGTTAGATAGGAAAAGTAAACTTTTTCAGCTTTAAAAGGGTCACCTTCAATTTCACCAAGTTACTAACTCTTAAACTGTAAGAAAACATACAGAGCAACCTGCACAGGCTTGGTCTGCACACTGCATCATTTTATATCTATCATATCCTCTTTTCCTTGCCTTGTCTAAACAACCCCTTCCCTACCCACAAGAGAAAAGTCCACAAAGCAGTAATTTTACAAACTGCATCAGATCCTCTTCCTGCATTTCAGAGACGACAGTTCCCTCAGGGAGCAGAGACAGAGACGTTTCCTAACTGTTTAAAACTCGCTGCAGCTCCATCCATCCCAACGGGCCACCCCAAGCCAGGAGCTGGTCCCTCCCGAAAGGCCAGCCTGCCTAAACGCCAATCCTCGCTTTAGCTTCGTTTTTTCCTCAACCACCATTTTGTCTCCCTGTGTTACTGCAAAGATTAAGAGCACACTAACAGCGTCATTTCAGACACACAGAGGGCTGGGAGCGATCATGTTACCAGCCTTAAGTTATCATTCATCAGCTGAGCCACAGTAACCAGTTACACCCAGCCCACTCCAAATGAAAAGCGCAGAAATATTTATCTCTGAGGTCTCTGGGAAGAGCCAGGGGTGTTTTTTTTCCAACTCCAAAACGCCCCTTCATTAACAGTTTAGCATTTCTGCCCCGGCAGCGAGGAAAGCTGGGGTGTCCTAAATGGCACTGTGCTGCCAGGAAAGCCTTTGCTTTGCCGGGGCAGGATGAAGACCCTCTCCCCCACTCCTCCAGCAACCTTGCACTGCTCAAAGCCACCTACTTCTCCCCAGTCCAATTTAGGGAATGGCATTAACTCTTTCAGAAGGGACTTTCATCCAGGTCTCCTTGGACAGTGACCAGATGGGGAGTGAAAGGGAAGGGTCATGGGTAAGGCTCCTGAGGCAAACAAGCCGCTAATACAGAACTATAAGGAAACATTTACTTTTTAATATACTGCATTCATCCTAAAGGCAGATTTACTCTTCTCTAGATTCTCCCATCTCAGCATTTGAATAGGTACACAAGTATATTTATCCAAATGCTCCTGTGAAAGGGACAAGCATTATCTACATCAGCGGGAAATAAAGACTTAAATATATTTCCAGGGAGCCTGCTCATAGCTGGAGCAGAATCAGCAATCAGATCTGACCTCCCCAACTCATGTTACCACCCCTTTGACACCTTCCCTTCCTCAAGTTTGCTTTTCAACAAGACCCACAGACCAAAGCGCCCTGAAATTTAATTAGTACCTTTACAAATGAAGCTAAATGCTATAGCTCCCCCCGCCCCCCTTAAAATTTCTTTACTCAGGCTGAGAAACTGTACAGCAGGGATGAAACTACTTCCATCCTTCTACCACTTGAGCGTGGAGACGCAATCATTTTCCTCCCATGCTTTCTCCTAGTACTGCGCCAAGTAAGAGCCCCCAGAGCTAGCAAAGAGTGATTTGGGGTTTAGACCTGGTAAATTAAGGGTACTTTCCAGAGCAAGCTAGGGCTCCGCGTATTTTGTAGGAGCTGAGAAGCATGGGAAGGCTGCTCCCACAGCCCTCTCCTCCCCCAGCCCTGCTCCGAGGAAAGGCGATAAAGTCTTTATTGGAAACCCCCAGCACTTGAACAGGAAAGGCTGAAAAACGAGTATCATGGGACGATTGGATGCTGAAGCCGAGCGGATCCTTTCACAGGCGGCTGCAAGGCTTGTCAGGGGCCATGATGGATTACTGTCATCTGGCAGCATCAGGATTAATGATCCGGAGGTCAGAGGGGAGAATTCCAGAGGGAAAGGTCAGCAGCCGGGGGCACAGCATAAGACTTGTTGCCTTTTGATGGCAAACTCATTTTACTGTACTTTCAAGCTTCTCTATTCTGCCGGCTCTCAGAAATGCTGTACCTACCCTGCTTGCAAAGAGCCGGCAGCCTTGCCCGACTTGAGAAGAGGGCGAGGAAGATGACTGGCTCCTCTCCCAGTTGTCTTGGTAAATGACTTTTCTTGGTAAACGACTTTTCTTCCTTGTAGTATAATCCCAGCTACAGTACAGGTTGTAGTCCAGTACAAGCCATTCCTGCAAGGAATCAGCCAAAGGGAGGGGGGACAAGGAGTTTGTTTCTACTGGAAAAGGGATGATGTGTAGCTGATGAGCATGGGAGACCTCGAGAAGACAAACGGTAGGGCAGGCAAGCTCCTGCTGCCAAAGACCCAAGGGTGGGAGTAAGCCTAAGAGTAAGAGGCTGTAAGACTCCAGACAACCTACCTCCCGCTTTTGCTAAGTAGAAGGGTTATGAAGAGGCCAAAAAGCCCAAGAATGACCCTGGAAGGAGAAGGAAGAATCATCCCACAGCCCATGGGTTCCCAGTTTTCTGAAGACAGCTGTAACTACAATTCAGATTTCTGGAATAAAGTGTTTCCCTGGAGGAAGCCGGACTGGGGCTATAAACATCTCGGTCCTTCAAGGGAAATAAGCAGCCCCCTCTGCCAAGCTGGTTCACCCCGCTCAAAAGCCTCTTCTGTTTCACACAGACATAACAGAAGCCTACAGAGCTTATGTGGGTAGGCTTGAATGTCCCTTATGTCCCCAACACTGGAGAGGCAGAAGGAGTAACTGTTTGATTTTCACCCTCCAAGAGTTCTTTAAGAAGGGTCTGAGGAAGCTGTAAACTCCAGATAATCTTTGAATGACTGTTTTTCCATCTATTGGCAAGGAACCTGTATCTTGGGGGCGCTGGCTGGGCCATCGGCACCCGCATGCTCCGCTCCTGCGACAGCCACTCGCTTGGTGCCAGGGCTCAGCCATCCCGCTTGTTAAAACATACCTAAGCTTTGGGCCGTCATCTTCCTCACTCACCCAAGACTGCTGCCCAAGGTGGGTTTTTCCCTGCTCTTCATCCTACCTTAGCCAGACTTCAGCTTTATACCTAACTCTGAAGATGTAAACAAGGAAAAACCGCCCCTAAGACTGTTCTTAACCAACTCAGAGAAAATGAGTCCCCTCTCATTTTGCAGGGGTTTGCTCGGCATTGCAAGTCCGCCAGAATGGGGATCCCCTGCCAAGGGCCACTCTCTCCTCTCCTCCCGCTGAACCATGCCCACTGCAGGGAGTTCCCCACCAGCAAGCAGCCTAAGCCACGACTTGTCCTGCACGCAAGAAACAAAGAGCAGTTAATTATACCCAGCCTGAAGCACTCATTTTTCAATCGCCTCCCATTTTTTCCCCCCCCTATCCAATTTACTTTCAGAAGTGTCCATTTTTGAGTAAGGAACAAAGGAGGTGAGAATCCCCAACACTTATTTTGCAGAGCAACATTCAAAATGCAATAAAACACACTCTGGAGTGAAAAATAGGCATAGAGGGGGCATTTTTAAACCACAACCAGTACAGGTAAGGAAAGAGCTGCTCTTCCCAGCTTCCACTCTAAACGTGTTCAGAAGAGAAACAGTATCAGACAGCCAAAAGGAAGAGGTTTTCTCCAGGAGACTGGGGAAGTCCACAGCGATTTAAAATAATTTTAAACCAAGTCTTGAAGGGATCTTCATGTTTCTTTGAAAGAAGACAGTGTAATTACTTGGTATGAATAACCTCCCCGCTCTCCCGGGCTAAACAGAGCTAAAAAAGAATCAGTTCAACAACAAATCAGCAGTGCGGGATAGGAGCAAATCAACTTGAACCCTGCGCTGTCGCAGTTCCCAGTTTGCTTGAATTCCTCTCCCAGGACAAACCCCAGCCGTCTTCCTGCAAAGCTGCCCCAGCTCTTGGCGTGAAAGTTTTATTTGTTGATTTGGTCTGAGTCTGTCCCAAGCACTCAATATTAAAATAAAGAGGTGTACAGAAGGGAAAAAACCTCTCCGCTCTGCCCGTGCCACAGCTGATCTAATCTCTCCCTACGCATGGCATTTCCACAGCGGGCATTCTCACCTCCCAACGGGAACGTCACTACCTGATCCGCAAGCCTGCAGACCATTAGACACTCCTATCAAAGCGGGAGCCAGGATAGAGGGTAATTAATCATGCTCTATTTGACAGGAGGCCCACTTCTTATCTGCACCCCTCGAAACGCCATCAGTTTCTGCTTCCCTCCTCAGTAAGGGAGGCTGACAGCAGCCCCTTATCAGATTTCGGCTGCTGAACCGGAGGCAGCCTAACTGGCACCCAGTACCCCACTTATATTAGCCAAGGCTCCGGCCACATTAACCTCCCCGCACAGGGTGCTCCTCCATCCCCCCAAAGGGGAGATCCCATGGAGATTTGCTCTCTTGTACCCAGCTCAACTACAGTCCAACCATTCGGCTGCCACCGACACAGCTGGCTCTAATATATTTGCCATTGCAAATGTCTCCACCAGATGTTGAACCGCCATGCAACTGGTGGTGGGGTTCCATACGTATGACCTCTGAACCAAATGGACAAACTCTTCTATAAGCAAAGAGAGGTACAAGTACAGAAGGCAACGCAGAGAAACAAGGGTAGCTGGGGAAAATAAAGGTAGGTCAGGGAAGCTGCATAAAGCCAAAAATTGGAGCATCTTCATGCCAAATGGTTCCACCTTCTGCTTGGATATCTACAGGGTCATCTCTTCAATGCTGAGCCACCTCCACTGCAGTCAAGAACACCCAGAGCAAAGAGGAAGTACCAGTGTAAGAAAAAGCTTGAGAAAGCCAGGATTTGCGACACAAACATGTAGTCTTTGGGATGCTGGAGAAACACGTGACAATTTAACATCTCAATCTTCAGGGGAAGTGAGGTAAAAAACCCCTTTGACTCCATCCCTCAATTAGGTACACCCAGGAAGGAGCACCTGGGATGCAGAGATCCTCAGCTGGCAATCACTAGAGCAGAGCAGTATCAGGTGAATAAGCTACAGAGAGGTTCATCCAAAACAAAACCAGCCAATCGCTTCCAATTAACATCTTTTGTACTCTGTCCGGTGCCAATTCCGTTCATAACAAAACATTTAAGCTGCTCAAACGTTCTTCATGCTGGCTAAATTTAAAACAAGCCTCCTGTAAGCCAGAACCAAGTAAACTCCTAATACTATTTTCCCGTTAATTACAACCGCAGCTTCCAATATGATTTTTCTTTGGAGCTAAAGTGATATTCACTCTAAACCACCATTTTTTTCAGCTGCTTAAAAGCCAGGGATATTAATTACTTGGACTGAAAAATTAACTGTGCTGGGTATCTTCCCAGAAAAGATTTTTTTAGATCTTTCCAAAGGGAAAGTTCCAGGCTTTTTTCAAATTAGAAAAAAAAAAATTTCCTGTCTCTGTGACTAGAATTAATGTTTTGATTTATAAAAAACAGAAGGGGGAGCAAGTTTCTTATTGGAAGGATGTGCTCTTAACTACTCCTACGTTATTCCAAATTGACCCAAGGTAAACTCCTCCAGGCTATCAACTTACATATCTGGTGAAGGCTTTTAGTCACCTGGCACCTAACACTGATGAGGAAGACACTCCCTGCACAAAACAAGATCCCAAGCACTTTGCTTTGCATCTGTTTTTATCCCAGCATCACTTAAAAGTGTTTAAGAATACGGAGTAGTGCCTTCTCCGTTCCCTGTTCTGAAAGGCTCAAACCACTTAAAGAATACAGAGGAATGTAAACCAGAATGCCAATTCCCCCTAAAACTTAAGGAAAAGTCATTCTTTCTAACAACATAAAAGTGAAAGCCTAAGATATTTCACTGATCCCCACTGCTTACCATGTGCACAAGACACTAATCACCATTTTTCCCGAGTCTAAGTCGGAACAGTTGACCAAAGAGGTTCTTTAAAGGAACCAAAGAGGTTCTTTAAAGGAGGTATGAGAGGCAGAGATTTAGCCGTGTACAAATCCAAGGCCCTAACAGGGAAGGGGACTTTTCCCAGTTGATTTGGACCACCCAGAACAGACCTTTGCAGTGCCTCGAGTGAGAATTTTCCACTGCAGAACACCTCCTGCTATTTAGGGAAGCATTTGCTGCGGCTCAGCATTAAGCAGGCAGCATAAGCAAAGGATGCTGAGATTTTATGTCTATCGATGTCTCATTTAAGAGAACTACATTGCTTAATTCGGATTCAAAAATATCTCCAGAGGATCAAAAGAAGAAACCTGCAAGATTGAATCAGTGGAAGAATGAAGCATATTCCCTGGACAAACATTTCATAAACACCACTTGGCTTATAGATAAAAAGAATCCATCAGTAAATGCTTTTGTCAATACCCTGGATTTGTTGTATTTCCACATCCAAAATGTGCAGACAGAGCATACAACAGCAGGAAAACATTAAAACCACACGGTCAGACGTACAAAGCCCCTTCTATGTATATACACATAAAAAAACCCAGAATGGTCAAGCCATCTGGGAAAACCAAGGTCACGCAGAAACCTTGAACAAAATTAGTAGAGCTGTACAATTGGAGACATTTTATGAGGTCTTCACAAAGGCAGCACTTAAAATGAACAAAACAGCTTCCCTTGAAAGGGAGCCTTTCCTAATACACCATAGCACGCAGTTAGATCTCTTCCCCATCGAACCTTTTCTCAAGGGAAATGTCTCGCACGAACGCTGCTGATCCTTCCAGGGGATGAAACAGTCCCACTACTCCAACCCTCTCCTGACCAGCACTGGGGGAATACAATCAGCTCAGTTATTGGTGGCTGCCTTAGTGGCTATAAGAATCATGCAGTTAACAGTCCTTCACTACCTGGGGACAAAAAACAGTCTAGCTATACTACCAAGTACAGGCTACAGGGCTAACAGCTATGTTTTTCTACTAGTCATCATACCTATGCCTTCTATCCCCCCCCCCCCCANCCCCCCCCCCCCCAAAAAAAAGATGGAGCCAAAATGTAGCCACAAGGTATGCTCACAGGGTGAGAAGGACCTCGAAAGAAGCAGAAGATGTCGTCATCATGTCAAACACCGAGTCTGATCTGAGTAAGTGAACTTGCCCGCCTGGCTACATGCATTTCTGTAATAAGATTCTTTCCAGTAATACAAAAGACGGGGGAACACAAGACTACCCTGAGTTATCATAATGGTTGCAGCCTTAGCCTGGGCACATAGAAAACTGCTCCTGCCTGCAGTGTCCTCAGCAGAAGGCAGACCAAATCCAGCATCTGTGCCTGCAATGCAGCCCACTCCACAGTGCTCTAGCAGACAGTCACAGAATCATCTAGGTTGGAAGGGACCTTTAAGATCATCGAGTCCAACCATCAACCTAACTGCCAAAACCACCACGGAACCACATCCCTCAGCACCACATCTACCCATTTGTTAAATATCTCCATGGATGGAGACTCCACTGCTTCCCTGGGCAGCCTGTTCCAATGCTTGACAATCCATTCTGTGAAAAAATTCTTCCTAATAACCATCCTAAACCCTGGAAGCCCTGGTGCAACTTGAGGCCATTTTTCTCTTGTCCCATCACTCATTACTTGGGAGAAGAGACCAATGCCCACCTTTCTACAACCTCCTTTCAGGTAGTTGTAGAGAGTGATAAGGTCTCCCCTCAGCCTCCTTTTCTCCAGACTAAACAACCCCAGTTCCCTCAGCCGCTCCTCATAAAACTTGTTCCCCAAACCCCTCACCAGCTTCACTGCCCTTCTCTGGACACGCTCCAGCACCTCAATGTCTTTCTTATAGTGAGGGGCCCAAAACTGAACACAGTATTCAAGGTGGGGTCTCACCAGTGCCGAGTACAGTGGGATGATCACTTCCCCAGTCCTGCTGGCCACACTATTCCTGATACAAGCCAGGGTGCTGTTGGCCTTCTTGGCCACCTGGGCACACTGCCGGCTCATATTCAGCCAGCTGTCGACCAACATCCCCAGGTCCTTTTCCGCCAGGCACCTTCCAGCCACTCTTCCCCAAGCCTGTAGCACTGCATGGGGATGGTGTGACCCAAATGCAGGGCCCGGCACTTGGCCTTGTTGAACCTCATACCATTGGCCCTGGCCCATCGATCCAGCCTGGCCAGATCCCTCTGTAGAACCTTCCTACCCTCAAGCAGATCAACACTCCCATCCAGCCTGTGCCCTTAAAAATGCCCTGAGCCACAAACGTGCCCACAGAGCAGCTCCTCATGCAGCAGGAGGTTAAAAATTCAGCTTCTGAGAAACCAGACCTCAAGACATGAAGGCTCAGCTTGGCACTAGACACCAGATCAGCAATGGAGATGGAGGGAAACCACTGCTGGAGCTGCTTATCCCTGCTCAGTTTGAGGAGAGACAACCTTCGGTTCGAGGCTACAGAAGAGCTGAGAAAAGGGAAGGTGGAAGCGGTAATGTATCATCCAAGGAGAGCTGCATCAGGTCGGTCCTGTCGTAGGCCTGGTTCAAAGTTAGTCCTGCACACTAATTGCTCTCATCGGTCGGTCTCCCCTCCTCTCCCCATCTGCCCCTTCAATCACAGCCATGGTGGGACCCATTCGCCTAAACACATACAAGGAATAAAACATCCAACAAAGGAAGAGTTACAGCTTTCCTCTCATCTCCCTCTTCCATCATTATTGCCACTGAAGGGCCATTTTATCACTTGCAGCTGTGGTCATTCAGCGACAACCTGCTGTGCTCAGAGGCAGATGAGACCTGCACATTTGATCTGCATTAAGCTTGTTTCATGGCTTCACATTTCTAGGTACATTCCTAACAGCAGCACCAACAACCAAATCTTTTCATCCCTCCAACTACTCGGTAGCTCCTGTGAAATCTGGCATTTATCTTTCACATCAAGCTTTTTTTTTTTTCCTTTGGTTCAGCATCAGTTAGCGATCTGTGCCCCAAATCCATCAGCCCCAAACAAGGCTCAGCACTTCTCTAGCTCCTGCTGGACAACAGCAAAATCCCGATTTTTACACCAGCAACGTATATTAGCAGAGCTGCTTTCCATTCCCTTCAGAGACGAGGTGCAAATTAACCAGCTCTTCACACATACTAGCTAAGAAACACAGCACTTTGCTCTCAGGTGCAATGAGCCCTTGGTTGTATCCATCTTTGGGAGACTCCTTCAGAACAAGGCAGCTGTTCAGCCTTGTTTGGTTCAGGATGCTCGTTTGGCACACAAAGCAAGGGGAGCAGAAATGAAAGCCTGAATGGTACACTATGATAACTTTGCTGTAGAAGCTCCCAGATTTTTGATGATCCCAGAACGGGACACAACGGGCAAGTCCATCTGCTCACTAGAAACTCAAAGCCCTGCTGTAGATAGCGGTGAGGAGAGCAGGCGTGGGAAAAGTGGACAGTACAGCTTCTGAAAAAAACATGCCAAGTCAACAGATCTCTTTTGCGGGAAAGCACAGCAGCTCAGATTAACGACAGGAGAGAAGCTGCCTCCTCTAGCTCAACGTATACTGTTCAGTTCTCCTGTCAACCTGAAGAACCATAGCTTCCCAGACCCCTTCTGCCTATTTCTTTTGGGGGTGCCAAATATAAAGCAAGCCCAAACTGCCTCGTACCCCACAATCTAGCCAGTTCCCCAGAGCAGGGCCAAACCTTTCCAGCTCCTCTGGCAGAGGGCTGTCAGTCCACAGCATCTCTCCCCATGGGTGCCAGGCTCTTCTATTTCATTTTCAGCCTCCTAAGCAAGCATGAAAACAAGGGGATTCTCCAGCAAACAAATACACTTGGAAATGCCCAGATGATTAAAAGCTAAACTCCTACAGCAACCAGCTGGTGACCAGCTCAGTCCCTGCACCGGGAACGCGTCAATTATAAATAATTAAAAGGTAATAGGAAGGAGACACTGAAGTATTAAGCAGATTTCTCTCTAGGTATCTGGAGGTTTCCATTTCTGCCAATCACACCTTTCAGATTATTGTCTTGCCTGTCAGTCATCCCAGCCCTTACATTAACAGGCGAGCTCAGGTTAACATTTGCAAGTAAACTAATTAAGCCCAGTTATGCCTCTGCACACAAAGGCCAAAAATATCAGCAATACCCGGCTCTAATTTTTAACCGACTTGGAAGCATAACCTCAAACTGCTGGAGAATGCAAATTCACACCGGTCAGCTGTCAGCTCTAGCCATGCCAGGAAAAACAGACACGGATACGAAGTGCAATTGCAATAGCTGCATTTTGGATAGCCTTTCCTCTGCTTGCGATCTACTCATCCACAGAGGGGGACGCATCTGAAGACGCAGGGTTCAAAAGACCACTGGAAATAAGATTAACTCCAACTCAGCAAACAGATCATTTTCAAATAGAGGAGACTGAGCTGGTGCATCTTTATGCTTTATTAGACTCTCCAGGCACAACATTGCTGATGACACTAAGGCAGTCCCTCTTCCAAATAAGTACAACCTGGTTTGTTCGGTCCAACACACTCAGAGAGCGTTGTGCTACGAGGGAGCAAAAGGTCCTTTTTTATGTCTGCTCTTCACACCTACCTTCAGCAGACTTTTTGGAAACAATTAAAAGGTCTACAGCGCAATTTCACACTTTTTGTCAGAAGCATCTTTGTTGGAAGAGTCTGTCTGGCCTGGCATGCTCAGAGGGGTAGAGGAAGAGAGCACCACAGATGTTCAGAAATGGACGTTTTATACAAAAGCACACACATACATTTTTATCATTAATAGTTTGCAATGAGGGAACTGAACTTTGATAACTAGGGGACAGAAAGAGACTTTTGTGACATCCCAGATGAGCTACTTTACACATGCATCACCATTCCTGTAGCAAGGAGAGCTGCAAGTTGCTGACGCCACAGGGAGGAATGCGAGAAACCGTGCGCTTCTGCACTTGGTTACACAAAATTACTAAAGGGAAAGCTGACACATTGTGAGAATCTACAGAAAAATGTGGCTCGGTGTCTATTTTCCCAGTCCCCAGATTGTGTGCCACTACCTTATGCAGACTGTGAAGGCGTTCACACTCTGCTTCCACATGCCATTGAAATCCAACAAGAGATGTGTGATCATGCTACCTGAAGAGGAGACCAGAGAATCCCCAGCAGTACTCAGCCTTGGTTCAAAAATCCTTGGGGATCCAGGCTTCTTGGGCTCTCCAGTGCATGGACAACATCAGCGTTAGGTAGGAAGGTAAAGAAATAGCTGTGAAATTAAGTTACAGGGCAGAAGAGTTCTTTCCTACTCCGCTCCTTCTCTCCCAAGGCAAATATCTCAAGTGTCTCCACTGCTCTTCCACCTGATCTGCCTGTTCAAGGGCTCGACCTGTTCTTTCAAACTCAGGAGGGAAGAATTCAAATGGCAGCAGAACCCCTCTGCCCTATTTTACCCTATCGAGTTCAAACCAATGCTCACTCACCCCTCTTCTGCATGAAAATGAAGAGGTCATCCAGGAACTCTTTCCGTTCAGGGTCACTATCCAGTTCGTAGAGCTGGGGGAAAAGACAAAAAAGAAGGCACAATCCACAGTGAGACAGAAAATAAAGTAATATCAGCTTTTTTCAGTGAGTGATCTGGTGTTTGTACTGGAAGGGTGAAAGGCAGCTAGGGGCAGAGAGGCAAAACAGGGAAGGATTCCTGAGCGATATGGTGGACAAGGCTGCAGTGATGGTTTGAGGACCCTCGTTATGGCTTGCCTTGCTCGGCCCCTCAGTAACTCACCCAGGCACAGCAGAGACTGGTCCCCTGAAGGGACCAGGATTCAGCTCAGCGAACAGCACTGCTACAGAGCAGGGTTTGAAACCACCTGAGAGCAAAGGGGCACGAAACTGTTAAGACAAGCTGGAAGAAAGATGAGACAACCAAAAGGAAGGTCCCAGTGGTTCAGGGCAGGTTAGCAGTCCGTACCTTTGAGGCACCAGGGAGGTAAACTTCTCTGCAGTTTCTCCCAGCCTCATGATTCCCTCCTTCAGGGATTGTCACGTAAGTGACAAACTCCAAGTCCCTTGAAGGAGGAGATGAAAGGATAGAGCTTTCCTGTAACTACTAATGCCTGGCAGGAAAGGCTCCTCTAAACTAAACCAAAAAACCTTCAAAAAATATAAGAAATCAGCCTGGAAGCAATTTGCTGCAGAAATCATTTTACCAAGAGGCTTAAAACCCCAAGCATTTAAAATAAAGTTCCCCAGGCAGCTTATTCCAAAGGAGAGGCACTGTATTCTAGCTTTATCCATTGATTTTTCAGAAGGGACAGGCACAAGTGTCATCTTACAACTACCTCTTGAACAGAAAAAAAAAAATCTAATTTTCACCTATCAAGAATCCTGTGAGGCCACAAAACGACAGGCTGAAAGGGCTGAAGACAGTCTCTCACTGAGATACAGGAGGATATAGAACAAGACAGAAGATGACACTGTACACAAAGAAGTCAATTCCTTCTCTCATTTGTATTGAGGGAGAATCCTGCATCACTCCAGGGAACGTTTTTGCTGGTTGTAGCTACTCTTGTGGAGCAGCTCAATGGAAAAGCAATGATTCACTGGGAAATATCTATTTCAGCCTCTCCGTAGGTGCTGCTAGTGACTTGGTATTCATCTAGTCCACAAAAAAAAAAAAAAAAAAAAGGTCTTTTTGGGCTCATTTCCTGTGAAGGTCTGTGCTTTCTCACACACTGAGCTCTGGGAAGAAAACGCACCAGTGTGTGCAGAGCAATTAGCTGCACCCTTTCAGAAAGGGCCAGCTTAGTGTAAAATGAATTCCTCCGGCTGATGTGACACACAG
Organism: Ibidorhyncha struthersii; assembly: GCA_013398815.1. Classification (NCBI taxonomy): domain Eukaryota; kingdom Metazoa; phylum Chordata; class Aves; order Charadriiformes; family Charadriidae; genus Ibidorhyncha; species Ibidorhyncha struthersii. The sequence goes on from VZSZ01008159.1 coordinate 79,581, forward strand.
CTGCCACATTCGAATCCACGACCACAATGCTAATCAGGTTCAAGAAACAAAATACTCTTCCCCCAGCTGGAGAAACTATTGACTAAGATTTTAAAATGTCGAAAGTCTGGTTATTAAGGCTTAGTTCAAACTATATTCCAGTGACCAAAGGCAACAAAATAGCCCCAAACAGCCCAACAAAATAGCAGGTTTGTAGGCAGAGGGCTGCAGGACCAAACAGTTTTCTTACAAATTCACTACGGAGGAATAGTGAGGGCTCCGTAGTCACCTTCTGTCACAGATCAGGGGAAGGATTCCCCAGAGTTACCCCTTCTCCCAAATCCCCATGACTGGACTGACCTTGGCAAAGTCTCGTGAAATTTCTCTTCCTCGGCATCCATCACCTTCATCGCTCCAGGTCACATTGCCATTCTAGGGAGAGAGAAATGAAAGGGTGAACGGATCGCCAGGAAAAGGCTTTGCAGACAATTCTAGAAAGCTTGCAAATGTGCATTTTTTGGGGCACAAACACGTGCACAAAAGCAGCTGCTGGCGTAGATCAAGATGACTAGAAAGATGGGGGACATTTGTACATTTGTCACAGCACACTTCCCTGGAATCTGACACTCAGCCCAAAAATGGGACGTGGCATTTCACCTTCCAGGCGACCACTGAAGCTAGGGGAAGTTTTTCATCTCTAAACTTTTTCCTGCAGAAATGTCTCTCCCCCCCCAAAAAAAAGTTGTCTTCAGGCCGGGGAAAACCATTCTAGCAGAAAGTCCTCAACACCTTCAACAGCCGCCTGCCTTCATCTGCTAAACACAAGTACGCTAACCTCCCCGTAGCAGGTGCTTTGCTGTGATGAGGTCCAACATCAAAGTAAAGAGGTGCTGCTTTTGCTCTCCACGTCCATCTTTTTACCAAGTGTACATCCTAGAGCCCCTAGTGAAAGGTGGAGGTGTCACCCAGGCATCCTTCCGTTCTGTTCACCAGATGACACCAAAAACACTTGGGAATGTGTCCGTCTTCCCCCCGGCTCACCCACAAAACCAAAAACAGAGTATGCCGAAGAGAGAGGGAAATAATCCCATTGGAAAGCTTCTTGCCAACCCAGGACCCTTACACTCCTGGAAGCTCCCGGATCTGGATTTTCCTCGCAGAAATGGAAAGCTCAGCTTTGCTGGATTAAGGTTCATTCTTCTTAGGCATTAAAAGGATTACTCTAGTTAGGCCTATTCTGCTTGGTAAATCATCATCCTGAAATGATCACCAGGGCTGGAAACTAGCTGTATGGCAGGACCAAGACCAGAAGAATGATGCTAGAAAAACCGTTTGAAGCATCTTTAAACCATAAACTTCGTAAAGCTCCAGTAGGGCAAGTGCTCCAGAGCCACTCAAGGAAAGAGAACAGCCAAATCCATGTGGCGAGGTAGCTTGGACTACCCAGTCCCAATAAACACACAGCATCCTAACGTAGCTAAAAACCGCTGAAGATAGCGAGAGGTTTCAGCACAGAAAAAAACCCCAACCATGCGAATTAGAGAGGCGGTCCGATATCTGAAATCTTGGAGTCATCTGGTTGTGACACATACATTGAATTAGAGAGATGAATAGCTCTTGTCAAGGCCAGGCAAAGCTACATTTCCCCCTTTAAAAAACACTGCACTGAGCTGCCCTAATGCCTGCTGATTTAGTTTGAGCCAGTAATTCCTGCTGGAAAGTCAATTATCCAGTGAGTCCCATCAACTGAAAGATATTTAATGGGGGATTATTGCCACTTCTGTTATGTCAGCTGTTTATTACAGCAGATCAATTCCCAGCCCTCTCTAGGAAAAGATCTGAAGACTGGGTTTGTTCACAGGAGGATTCATCTGGGTGTCCTTTGCTAGCAGAGATTAAAAACACAGGTTTTTTGCTAATTACAGTAACATCCAGCTGCTCCTAAAACCCCACTGATGGTTAACTCAGCTCAGACCTATGTGAACAGTCAGAATAAGAGACAGACCAGCTCCCCAGAAGGCAGCAGCTATTTCCCCATCCTCAACTTTACACACTCTGATTTGTAGAGGGCTGAGCCGCTTTCTTCCCCAGTTTGTACTTACTTGGTTATAAATCCAGAGAGCAAAACTGCTCGTAGCGTTAAACTGGGTGCTCCAAGAAGCAAAACACTTGCTTTCACAGGGGACTTTGGTCATGCTGAGAGCTTATTCCGCTACATTTGAGGACAGAGACAGGAAAGAGAAGAGGGCTTAAAGGAACTGCCAGTGGGTTTGAACTTGATAAAATTTCCAGGAACAAGACTTTCCATGAGATTGAAGATTCTTTAGAAGTTATTTTACTTGTTTTCTTCGAAGAAAAAAAGTAATTGGGGAAAAATAAAGACGATTAAAGTTTGCTACAGAGGAAAAACCAGAAGGGATGCACCCTACTTCCCCCTCCCTATGCCCTGAGATGCTCGAGAGCACAGAAGCAATGGTCCCCCACACCTCGCTAGTGAAAATGAGCTTAAAGCTGGCTGAAGCCATCAGCATTTTGCCATATGTCCAGAAAACTGGCAGATCTGGGTATCACCTGGCATGACACAGGAGTGATCTGAGGTGAGAGACAGCAGACAGTATTAGCATTTCCTCCTGCGATAGGTGGAAAGGTTTATAGCCAGTTACCGCTCCCCACGTTAAGCTATCAGCAGAGATAAGGAGAGTGGCTTCTCATCCACCCCGGCGCAAGCAGCAGCCACCGCGGTGTAAATCAGCAAGGGCTGTCGCACTAAAACGACACGTGGGTCGCAGAGACGCGAGGAAAGAGCCCAGGTTTGTTTTGGGTAGCGGAGTTAGCAAAGTCTCAGGCTAGTGTGAAATGTCAGCTCAGCAGCCGGGGAATAAAGCCTTATTTATTCAGAGAACAGAGCACAAGCACCAACGGGCACTTTCCCAGGCCTCAGCTTTGATCTTCAGGGACTATTCCGCTCACCAAAACCTTTGGGTCCGTGCCAAGGCTACGACCAGAGACACCAAACATCAGGAACGGTCAGAACAGCGACCCAAGCACAACCAGAACAGGTAAATCAGTGAAGAGCCCCACAAAACTACTGAATTGGGAAGTGCTCCGTATGCAGAATAAACTACATTTTGCACAGCAAGATTGCTCGGCAGGAGCTCTGGTATCAAGCTTCCTTTCCATTCCTCCTTGGAAAACAAAGTTACCCTATGCTGAGAAGCCCTCCTGCGTATGAACAGCAGGAACCTGAGAAATCAATATATCCTCACAAGTCATTAAAAGACCTTTGTATAAGTCAGGCAATAGTAGGAGGAAGGAAAAAACACTGTTCAGAGAGGCAGGTCGTTCTCTAGGGAGAGAGTCCTGCCTCTCCCTCCACCCCTTTGCATCAAGGGAATTTGCTGATGTTTGACAAACAGCCCTTGCGTTACCACGGGCGAGAATTATCTGCTTTCTTGCAGAAAAAGGTGGTAGAAGTGCTACTGGCTGTGCTGGAGCCCCCGATGCTTCCCTGAGTGGGTGTTGGGAAGGGCTGGCCATCTTCACGAGCCGCTCGCAGAGCCGGGAAACCTTTCCCCGCGCTGCAGACACCACGGAGGCCATCAGAGCCCCCCTTCCCGGACCACCCCCTCCCTGAGAGGCTGCAGGCCCGCCTTCAGAAGCAATTATATCTGGAGCTATTTTAGGATTACTCCCTAACCACCTGGAATATCTTATTAGAGGGAAGCTCAGATGTCCAGAGCAATTTTGGTTTCCAATCCCACATTCAAAAGGCAGAGTTAACCCTGAGTTGCCAAGCAGACAGAAAAAGAGGTGACAAATGCTTTCCTGCTTCATCCAGCCCATTCTTTTGAGGACAAAAACCTTACAAACAAGCAAGCTCAACCCCTCCCCTGCAGGACACCAACCTCTCAAATATTACCATCTCGCATGGCTGTCCCTCCCAGTGACTAGAGAACTCATCAAAACTCTGTGCTCAATTAAAAAAACAACCAACCAAGTATTAAGGCAAACAGAACAGCAGCTCATCGTCTCCTTCGCCAGTTTTGCCTGCACAAATTGCAGTTAGTGTGCAAAGAGGGACAGTGCTGAGAAGTTGGAAATGCTCCTTTTCCAGGTCCTTCCTTTCTCCCCCAACCCAGTTTCATACAGCTGTTTGAGAGGGGCTCAGCTAAAGCCTGATGAGGTTTTCCCAGACTACAACATAGTATTCAAATGGCAAACTCCGAGCTGGAGAAAACCCAGGAAAGCTGTAGTACATAAAAGAAAAGAGGAAAAACAACTTCTGCAACAGGAAGGTGCAGAATAATTTTGAGTTTCATGCCAGCCCTGCAGTTTTGACAGAGTTTTTAGGCCAGAAATCTGCTGAAATACCCTCTTTGGAACTAGGCTAAATGTTGCAGTGAAAAAGGCGGCTCCTCCCCTACCCCATGGGTTAACCGAAAGCACTGAGTCAATGAAAAGGTACCAGGGCAGCAATTTCAGGATTATCAGAGAATCCACAGAAATTCCTTTTGTGGGTAGAGTTAAGCCTTAGGAAGTGAAACAGATGCTATTATAAAGAAAACTGTTGTACTACAAAACGCTGATAAGATCGGGACTACTGCCCTGAGCTGCAAGTTCTCAAGCATGGAGAACCAAGTTATAATTACCGCCTGCACAAGCTGCCTGGTAAAGCTCTGCTGAAATTGGAATAAACCCTTCCCAGTCTTACTAATAACAGAGCTCAATTCAATATCTACAAGCTTCAAAGACGGGTTTTGAAAACATTTTAGTGATTTCAGGAATGGCAGGGAGGATGGGGAAGGAAAGAAAAAGAATGGACTGAAGTTAACAGATTAATTACCTTTTTTTATTAAGTCTCTTTTATGTGCTCCCACGACCTAGCGACTGCAGCACCAACACAATTCTTTGCAAAACAGGAATCTGCTTCCTTATCCTTAAGGAAAAGTTGCACTCTTTGTGAATGACTCCTATTCACAAATACTCAGAGGAATTAACTAAAACGTAAGTGACAAGAAGATTTGTTCAGTGCTATATGGCTGTGGGAAGAGAAATTCTCACTACCACACGAGAGAGTCTCAGGTTTACCCTGAAGTCAGAAAAACAGAGGCATAAGAATACAACACATTGGAGCTCTTTCCACCTACCGTTCTCCAGTGTTAGCTAGAATTTCTATAAATTGGCACTGAAGGGGACAAGCTGCAACTATTCCTAAAGATAAATTTAGTGCCCGAACAAATGCTGAAATGAGCCCATCTTCCCTGGGATATAAATGAGCTCCTCGCTCTGCGCCTCCAAATATAGCACAGTCGCTGCAATACAGCATCATAACCTTGATGAATCGCCCCCTGAGATGAAGATCTAGGGGAATTCTCTGATGTCTAATGCAAGTCGTTTGCAGGCTGCTGCCTACAGTCGTTATCACAAGTGGTTTCTCGCTTCTCTTCTCCCGTACATTATTTGTTATATTAAACAAAAAGGAGATTTTGTTACCAAGACCCTGCTCTGCTCCAGCCACTGTACTTTTAAGTTACGCATCAACATGAACTCCAAGTTAGGTGTTACAGCAGAAGCAGACTGTCACAGGGATGAAGACTTCATCAAAACAAACCTAAACCATGAAATCAGGAGAAGCAACAACTGGCAAATGGAAAACAGCTTTCAGTAAAAGAGAAACCAAATATCTAACATCAGCTATTAATGAAGAATTCTCCTCCCACTACATCATAAAAAGACAAATACCCTGTGACCTGCATAAGGAATTAAAAATCCTTGAATTGTGCCCTGGATATCTGAAATAACAAGTAGGCAAAAAGCGCTCCGTGTGAAATGCGACTTTTTTATTCCTGGGACCTTCACCCCCTCTGGATTAATGAGTATCTCCTGAGCAATACCTCGATACACACACCACTTGAGGCACATACTTAAGGTCATGGAATCTCAGCCACTCATTCCTAGACCCTAGAGCAAAACCAAAGTAATTATTTTAAGCTGACTTATCTTAATAAACGCCATGACCTTTGTAGAAGTTTAGGTCAGGATTTTCAGGAGTGACTGGTGATTTCTGAGAATCTAACATGAGACATCCCCAAAAACCGGACCACAAACCACTCAGAGTCAGACAGCTGCTTTCTGGAGACTTACCTCGCTGCATTTAAGAAGGCATTTAAGTATCAGCTGATGCCTGAAAACCTTGGCTTTATTTTTTTACGTTCCCCGAAGGAACGCATGTACTGATGTGCGTGCTGCAGTAACAGCCTGACAAAATTGCTCATGCTAGCACTGCGCACCAGCCTCGAGTGGAAAAGGAGCGAGCAGCACCAGCAAGACGGCGGCTGTGGTCCTGCCTTTCCTACAAGGCTCTCCCTGGTAACCAGAGACATCGCTGAGCAATGCCAGAACCCACGGGACGATGACCCACACCCAACCATCTGCTAAAAGCAACATTTTCACCCGCGGAATTAAAACCTCATTTTTCTTCAAAGACAGGCAGCCCACAACACCCTTTGTGAGGATGGCTGCGGGAGCCTTCGGCTGTTGGAGCCGTGATGGATTTGCAGGGGATTCGAGCAAGTTGGAGGAGCAATCTGAACGCGCACGCACCCCCCCCCCCCTCCCCGGCTCTTCTTTCAGGACTGCAACTAACTCCCCGACAAGCAACTCCACTCCCTTGTTGTTTTGTGCTGACAGGATTCCCACCGCCCCTGTGTCATAAGCTGAGCCAGCTCTTTTGTCTGCCGGCTTGTTCTACAATTATTTACTTGGCTGTCCGGGACAGAACAGAATGGGGCTTCATCTTGCTGGTAGTTTCCATCTTTCTGCCATCTTCATGCCACATACCCCGCAGGCAATCTTAGCCTTACACTCACAAGATACATTTTTCTCCAAGGGCGTCACTTTCAGAAGAACAATCCGCACTTGAAAGAAGAAATAGAAGTGACTTCCCCCCCCCCCCTCTTCCGCAAGCACCAGCCATTATGCATACCACAAATACTCCCAGAGCAGAGCTAGCTGGAAGCAGTGTATGCTGACTGGGTATTTGCCTCCATCTCAACAGAAGCTTAAAAAAAAAAAAAGAAAAAAAGAAAAGACAAGTTCAGGAATCATTTCGAAGACAAGTTCAGGAATCATTTCAAAAACAAACTGAAGAACACAGGCACTTCTGCATTTGAGCCTGGTTTTTCTGCTTAATGCAACCATTTTAGACAAAGATGAAAAAGCCCAGTATCTTTAAAGCACACCTCTGAAATGAAAAATTTCAAGCAAGGCTGGCGTGCTTGAAAAATTTCAAGCTAGGGCAGCGTGGTACCATTTAGCATACAGAATTACCCGGACGGTCTGCAGTTGCACGCACATTTCTCCCCCTTTGCTGTCATGCCAAGCTAAAAGACCTTGTCTGCGTTCCCCGATTTATCCCTACCTCCACGCAGCCCCCCATTCACCAGCTCTGAACCAGTATACTGCAGTTAAATTTTTACTCCCTGGTATGCAGACTCCACTGGTGAATGCAAACAAGTTGATCTGCAATATTTACCCTACTCAAGGTGAATATACGGCACCGGCATTGCTAATATTGGGGCACTTCAACGTGGCCTTTTGAGCATGCCGCAACACCTTAATAACGCCGTTCACCAGCACAGTTAGGAAGACAAGCCATGCCTCGCTGGGACAGAACATCTAGCCCAGTACTCCATCTTCAATGACACCACCAGGAGACAGTATTTCAGGACAACACATGAACCTGCCCACTTTCTGCCATACTTTCCCACCACCCAGAAGCGCTGCAGCACAGCACATCCCTGATATTCCTTTAGAATCCATTCCTTAACTTCATGTCCATTAATTTCTCCAATTCCTATCCATTTTTTTTACTGTCTGCCTCCCCAGCAGTGAAACAGATTACTTTTAACACAGCAGCAAGAGAGTTTTTCTTTTAGTTTTGCTTCCTGGTGAAGCTTTGTACTCTTTGGCTTCCAGAATAAGTCGGCCTGAAATCAGACTAAGCTGCAACCTACTACCAAAATACTTGATTACTGCTGAAATGGCCCAAAGTAACTGGATCAGTATTAGTGCACAGTACGCCAATTGTAAGCGAGTATTTTTTTTTTTTTTTGCTATTCCACATCAGCTAAGACCAGATCTGGCATGCTTATGGTCATTTGTCTTCCCAGACTAGGGCAAATGACCTAGGAATCAAGCCTATTAATTCAGTAAGATTCACAGGACTCTCACAAGATAAGCAAGTATTGCAACGAAGCACAATGACGTACTTGTTCACACAGGCCCAGCTAGAAATAAAAACAGCCAAAGACTAATGCTAAGGTTATTGGGTTGGTTGTTTTTGGTTTTTTTTGTTTTTTTTTTTTTTAAGAAAGTGATCCCCTTAACACCAGAGTCCTGCCTACTATTCTCTACCCAGAGACCTGAAAGAGGAAGTTTTCGCCAACCGCTCCAATCCAGTAAATTCTGAAGCAACTTCTCCAGCGACCGTCCCCTGACCGACATACCCACCTCATTTCCCTACCACAGCTTGAGTAACACTTTTCTTCAACCCAAGCCCTCTTGAGAAGCGAGCACAGAGAAAACACAGCAGCAACTGGTCCTCAAACTGCTGCCTGTGACAGCATAAAGCGCATCATCTCCTGCGGCCAACCAACAGCTAAGGGGAGAGCCTGCCCTGAGCGCCCCCAGCAAATTTTCAAGCCACCACGAAGCAGCTCCAGCTTTTCTACTTCATAGGGTTTGCAGGAGGGAAGGAGAAAACAGCTCTGGTTTTGTCCATAGAAGGTTTCTTAGCTCAAAGGACCCTATCTGAAGCAAAACCTAACCCTCTTCGCACTCAGGCTAGGAAAAGACAATTAAGTCCAGCTTTTTTTTCCCCTCATTTAAACTGTGCAGTCCTTTGGCTCAAGTTCAATAGGCAGGAATCCTGTAAATCTCTCTGAAGGTCCGCTCAAGTTAGCTCTAAAAGTAGCACACGAGAGCTAAATTAACTGAAATACCCACTTACAACAAGGAGTTCTTCATCCTCCGGCATTTATCTAGAAGGAGTAGTCATTCTATATTCAAACACAGAACTAACCTCCTACCAAAACCAAGAAACCAAGCAGTAGCAAGTTAGCTCCTTCCTTCCCACCCACGAAATACAAAGTTGGCTGTGCTTACTCACGGGATCGGTGGCAGGACACGCACTCTTCCCTGCCTGCCCACACCACCAACCAGAAATCCAGCCACAGTCACTGCATCCCGGAGGTCTTACACAAAAGGGGTTATAGATGTCGTACGTGAAATAATTTGAGCGAGACGTTAGCAGGCAAGTGTCTGTGCCAAAAGTAAATATAACACCAGCCTGTTCAATTCTGAACAGCACAGCGGCAGTGAGATAGAAGATAAACAAGCCAAAGATTAAACCTCTACCTCCCCACAAAGGTTCTTACAGATTGGGGTTTCCATATCATTAGCTGGAAATTTGTGGCTGTAAAACAAATCTCTTTATAAAAGAATAAATCTGGAAGAGTACACCAGGAAAGAATCGCTCTGCGCATGCCTGGTTCTTCCCAAAGCACTTGCAAGAAGCCAGTGCTTGTAACCAGGACACAGAGCTAAAGAAACCCTCAGCCTGACTGAATATGGTCATTCTTATTCAGAAGGAAGCAATGTTAACACTGACCTGTTTGAGCTGCTCGTCCAACCGCCAGTTCTGGCGTCCAGACGGGGAACCGGAATACGGTTGCTTAGTAGTGTCTTTACCCTGTTCTTCTTTGCCCTGCTGTCCCCGCTGGTGCCCCAAAGCTGGGAGAGGATTAGAGGTAGAGGCCACTCTTTGGTTGTGATGGGCAACTTTGGGAGCATGAAAATATTTCAGAGCAGAGCAGGTTTCTTTTCCAGTCACATCAGCGCCATCCTCAAGATCGCCACCTTCCAAACCCCCTTCCTCCTCCTCCTCCTCCTCTTCTTCCTCCTCCTCCTCTTCATCCTCTTCTTCCTCTTCCGGCTCTGAATTCATGCTGCTCTGATCAAAAGCCCGCGTAGCCCCGGCTGCAGGTGGGCCTCTGGCCAAGGGACCAACAGTGGAGCCACCCGAAGCCCTGCCAGATGTGGCTGCTAGGACAGCCTGCTGCACGGCCAGCTGCTGAGTGTAGAGCAGCTGGGCTTCCCTCATCTGCCTCTGCTGTCTCTCCCTGGAATCCATCTGCAGAGGCGTTTGCTGCTTCTGCTGCTGCTTCTGCAGCTGCTCGACCACAGCTTCCAGCTTCATCCCGCAGTTTGCATGGCTGGGAAGAGAGGGGGGCGTTTTTGACTTTATCTGGCAGGGTTCAAGCCCCGACCTTGGGAGATTGGCAGAATCTGAAAGATAGACAAATATTTGTCTGTATGAATATAAAATGCTTTCATCTTTTCCCCAGGAAGAGGATAAATAGAGTGCAAAGCCAATACTCTTTCCTGTGCAGGAGACCGTGAAACAATCAGCTTCATGTTTAACAGCCTCAGGCTCAAACTTGCATTCAATTTTCAGACTGTTTAATTGTATTTTCAAGCTGAACACATTTGCTATAACCTCAGTTTCATATACCCCAAAGACAGCATCTGAAACGCCTTTGCCCACTGTCCCAGCAGTTCATTTTTGCCAGAATCCTTCCACACTTCCTAAAGAATTACTTTTGAAATGTTAGGTTTAACATCTAGGGTTTGGTGCTTCTGAAACCACCGCCTTAAAAGGAAATAGCCGGGATGATAAGCTTGACCATATTTCTATTAAAAAATGGGCAGGAATTTATCACACACTAGTTATCTCTCAATTCTTTCATGCTTTCATTACGTTACTAAATTCTTTACACTTTATATTCAGCCATCATTTTCCCGAAGAGAGCGAGACGAGAGTAAAGCAAAGGCTGCTGCAGCCTGAACCGGACTGCTGAGCACCCAGCAACTCCTGCCTCTGGTTCCCAGAGTTGCCAGCGCATCTCAAGACCCGGCGGTGGCCTCCCTTCGATTTTGCCATCCGAAGGACCCGAGAGCCTTCCCAGCTCTCCATTTTGACCTGCAGCAAGCCCATGCTGAGCCAGCACTAGCCTCCTCTTGAGGCAAGACCAACAGAACAGACCACAGTCAGAAACACAGCTCGGATCTAGAATAAACCTTAAAAAGATGCCGTCGCCTTTAATACCCAACCATTAAAATCAGCATGTGCATTTTGGACTGTGTGTCACAAACTGGACCTGCTGACAAAGACGGTCCTCCTCAGCTTTTTTTTTTTCTTTAATGTAAAAAAGATGCTTAAACAGATCTCACTTGCTGCCCTTCAAGGTTCACTGATATCAAAATACAGAGAAACAAAGGAAAGGCCAACTACAAACAAGCTATAGAGTCTCCTGGCCACCTCCCACCACCCTGTTTACAACCAGCACTGAGCTATTTGAGCCACATACTTGGAAAAAAAAAAAGGCGTCTATTTTACTAACACACATTTTCAAAACAGGCACAGATCTGCTCTAAACAACAAATAACCTACCAGACACCAGTTTTAAAAGCGAAAGACAACTTCCAGCGTCCCTACTGCAACTCCGAGTCTTCCTCTAAGGTGGTCAGATCGTGTCTCCTACAAAGTGCCTGCGAGCTACGATGCCCAACTCATTTCTCCTCTCTGCAAACTCTTCCCTGTGCTAAATAACAGCCCATCACCAACACGAAAAGCCTGGCTGGTGCGCTTGCATTTTTATCTAGCGGGCAGTGGCATCGCTTTAGCTTGCAAATGAAACAATATAAAGTGGATTAGTGGTTTGAATGTCAGGAGCAATAATGCATTACCTGCCAGCTGAAAAGAGTCTTAGGCTCCGTTCGGGAGGCACAATACACCATCTGGCCTAGCTCCCACACACACGCTCACCCAGTAAAGCAACAATGAACTGGTGCGGGTGTTGCAACAACAACCATAAACCAAGCTGGGTGTTAAAGAGAACCTACAGCCCACACCTTGCCGTATATTGTTGCACCTGAGGCACGGTGAGGTGTCGCCTCTCCCACCTGGGGGATATTCAGCGGGGTGTGTGGTTAGTACACGCCTCGGGTACGTTAACGATAATAAACGACCCAATACCCAGGTTAACATGCCGAGCAAACACACCTTGGGTGCAGCAACACCCAGGTATGCGGGTGCCCGTGGATTTCCCGGCATATCGGGTACAATAGCGTGTGACAGGTTACGGCAGCATTTCTGCCCAGCTGCCGAGGGTTTTCACCAGAGCCCAGCACAAACCTCGCCAGCCTCCAAAAAAGATGGATTTTTGGATACAGCAAACACGCCCTCGTGTTATTGTGAAGCAGCTGCCAACTTTACGGCAAGCTTTAAGTCAACAAGGAGACGCGCTGCTCACAGCAAATAATTAAGTCACAACATCATAACAGAGTTTAAGAAAACTGCAACTAGACTATAATAACATTAAACCCTTCTGGGTTTTAACATCCATTTTACCCTTGGCATGGACATTTGCTTACTTTTTGTGTCTCTCCCAACCGAGGCAGTGAAGGGATTCGGTTTAACCTTCAGGTCCTCACGCACCAGCCTTTTGTATGGCTTTTAATCCCTGGGAGAGCAGTTTAATTAAAAAGCCCCTCGATTTGAATTTTTAACTAGCTCTACGCGCTAGTAGGCCGACGCCTGCCTTGGCCCCAACGGTACTTGGAAAGCGTTTTTTCCAAGTGGAAACCACCTGAAAGAGTTAAAAGCGTGAGATGAGCCGCCTGCCTCCCAGCCCCGGGGAGGGGAGAAGTCTCCCGGGGTGGTAAACAACTCCATCAACTCCCCCCCC
>VZSZ01008159.1:101159-121810 GCA_013398815.1 Ibidorhyncha struthersii
TCCGCGCTCCCGCTTTTAAACTCCCGGCCGGCTGCCTATTGGCTCGTTGTGGTAGGGCCAGCCAATGGGCAGCTTCCTTAGCGTTGCGCACCGCCTTCTCTTGGCGGACTGCGTTTCCCAGGGTGCACCGCTGCGGCCGGGCTGCACTTCCGCTTCCGGTGCGCCTCGGGGATGCGGGTGAAACGGGGCTGCGGGGGGCTGCGCGACGGGACGGGAGGGGCACGGGCGGCGGCTACAACCCCCCCCTTAGCTCCACTGTCTCTGTACCGGGAAACGGGGTTTGCGGGGGCTGGAACCTGGCCTGGGGGATGTACCTGCCAGGAGAATCGGGCCGGGCCTTGCTCTCGGCCTGTCTTCTCCCTCGGCTGAGTGTTGAGGCCGGCAGGGGGGGTTCTGTCTTCCCTGTAGCTCCAGGTGTGGCTTAGGGCTGAGGTAGGAACTTAAAAAGCACGGCTGTGTGTCGGTCAGGCCTCCTGTGGGCTTCCCGCCAGCTTCCCAGGAACGGTTTGCTAACTAATGGTCTGGTTGTGGGAGAATCTTACTTTGGTTTGTTTTCCTCCCTTTCCAGAGTTTTGTGGGTCTTAGGTTGGCTTGGCTGTGTTCAGTGAGAAGGCTGCCATGTCCCTGCCGGAGTGGCACATCGCGGTGAAGCTGGCGGATCAGCCGCTGGCTCCCAAATCAATCTTGCGTTTGCCGGAGACAGAGCTGGGAGAATGCCCGCTGGGAGGGTGCAGCATCTCGTACCTCAAGCAGCTCATCACCGGCAAACTTCAGGAGTCCGTCCCCGACCCTGAGCTCATCGGTAGGTGCCCTGTGTGGATCATGTCAAAGTCCTGCCGCTTGGGGCCATCCTATTCTCCCTGCGCAGTGGTGGAGACACAAACATCCTACTGTTAGTGGTGCTGGGCTTTGTGGGGGACCACTTGGCACCACCAGGTAGCACGGCATGGGGGCTCAAAGCTTGTTCCGGAGACACTGCTACGCTGCAGCAGTCTTGGTACCTTGTGATTTGGATAGTTTGTGTTTGTTTGGGATCACAGTGTTCCTGCAGTGTCGGTGCCCTTCTTGAGAAATCTTTTGACTTGCTAAGGCCAGCATGTCCTTGTGAGATCTCGTATGAGAACTGTGAGAGAGGTCAGCCCTTCTGGTATCCTGGTGCACACTAAAAAGAGTGTGGTGAGCAGGTCAAGGGATGTTATCGTCCCCCTCTACTCTGCCCTAGTGAGGCCATATCTGAAGCACTGTGTCCAGTTCGTGGCTCCCCAGTTCAAGAAAGACAAGGAACTGCTGGAGAGAGTCCAGCGGAGGGCTACAAAGACGCTCAGGGGCCTGGAGCATCTCGGTTGTGAGGAAAGGCTGAGACCTCAGTCTCTTTAGCCTGGAGAAGACTGAGCAGGAATCTCATCAATATCTAACGGGCGGGTGTCAAGAGGGTGGAGACAGACTCTTTTCAGTGGTGCCCAGCAACAGGACAAGGGGCAATGGGCACAAACTGGAACACAGGAAATTCCATCTCAACATGAAGAAAAGCTTCTTTGCTTTGAGGGTGGCAGAGCACTGGCACAGGCTGCCCAGAGAGGCTGTGGAGTCTCCTTCTCTGGAGATATTCAAAACCCGTGTGGATGTGTTCCTGTCCAACCTGCTCTAGGTGATCCTGCTTTGGCTGGGGGGTGGACTAGATGATCTCGACAGGTCCCTTCCAACCCTGACCATTTTCTGATTCTAAAGGAGGTGGCACAGTCACGTTCTATGAATGTGAACTCTGTGATTTCCTCCCCGAATCTCAGCTCCATGATTTCCCTGTGTTACAGGGTCTGTGTGCTGCTGACCAGATGAAGCAGCTACATAGGCAGAGCAATTAACCCCCCGCCAGTCCTCAGTTCTTAAAGACTCCAGGGCCTTTCTGAGCGTGCAGTAGATATGTATCTTTAGATGTTTCCCTCTCCTTTTCTCTCTCCTAGATCTGATCTACTGTGGCCGTAAGCTGAGGGATGACCAGACACTGGATTTTTATGGCATCCAGTCTGGCTCCACTGTTCATGTCCTGCGCAAGTCCTGGCCTGAGCCTGATCAGAAACCAGGTGAGGAGGAGACAGTGTGGGCTACTGCTTAGGTCTCCTTGGGTTGTGTTTGGTGGGTGTCCCCTGTGACCGAGGAACAGCTTCTCTTGTGATTTGTTTCTGGGAAGCTGATGTGGGGTTTGGAGGAGGAATTGATCGATGTGTTTGTGTGGGAACTCTCCACCTCTAACAGCAGCAAATGGGTGTTATGTTTTTTTGCTGATGGGATAGTTAAGGAACGAGCTGTGTAATATGGAGAGTGAACATCCCTTCCTTAATTGACTGACCAGTTTTAGGGTGTTGCCAGAGAATCGGGAACAAAGTGACGGGTTACTCAGCTCAAGGGATGAGCAGACTTGTGTGTGTTCCTAGTCTGCCTGACTGTAGAATAAGATGGGTTAGTTTAGAGTTGTTACTTTAATACAACTCCTTTTGTATGTGTAGGAGGATATGTCTGGAAGCTGAGAGCGCAGTTCCCTGTTACACTGTACTGAGACATTCGCAATCATTAGTCTGTGCCCTTCCTGTCTTGCTCAGTCCAATCCAAGGGAATGAAAAAGTCACCACCGCTATTACAGCGTGGAAGTCCCAGTGGCATGTAAAATGGCTAGTAAAGCTGACAGAGGGAGAACCATGTTCTGTTCTGCTATTTTTCTTCCCTCAGAGCCTGTGGATAAGGTGGCAGCAGTACGAGAGTTCCGGGTCCTTCACACTGCCCTGCACAGCAGTCCTGCCTACAGAGATGCAGTGAGTGGGGCTTCACACTTTGCTGTCTGGGTGTCTTTTGTCTGTCCCGTCTCTGTGAAGAGAGTCCTTGAGTGGTGCCTCGTTATGTGATGCTGCTGATCTGCTCTGATTTCTTTGGCAGGTCTTCAAAATGCTGGGGAACAAGGAGTCACTGGATCAGATCATTGTAGCTACTCCCGGCCTCAGCAGCGACCCTGTTGCTTTGGGTGAGTCCAGATGTGATCTAGAGGATCTTAGAAAAGCCAAATAAGGATAGTCTGTGTTTAATTCCTGAAATATGGGGAGGGAGAGTTCCTCTTCTTTGGAGAAATTGTCCTTTTTGGTTCCTTGGTGGAGCATAAGAGTAAGTGCCTGCTCAGGTGTCAGAGTTGTGCTCTGTTGGGAACGCCAGGGGATGGACGCTGTCTTTGAAAGGATTAGGGAATGCAGAGCCCAGAGGAAACCAGTGGGGATGGATGCTTTCTCCCTGCTGTAAAGTGTTACAAAAATGTTCAGTAAATCTAGCTGGCTTGTTCTGGCCTGGGATGTTACCAGCTCTTTTGACACATTGCTATGAGGCAGGTGGAACATGGGATGCAGTCGCAACCTCTCACAGCGAGCAGCCGGCTGGGTTGAGCTGGCTGCCGTATTTGGTCCTGCCCTTCAGGTGGAGCTGTCTGTGCTGGAGCACAACCCGTGCTGGGAAAGCCCCAGCCCTTGGGTGTGCGTGGCTGTGATCGAGAGTCACTCCAGGAAGACGTAAAAGGCTTCAGAGAAAACAATAATAGAGTATTTATAGTGTCTGCTAGTGACTCAGTTCCTGAAAAACAATTAATTCTTTTATTTTTTTCCCATGGCTCTTATTTGACTGGCTCCTGTTTCTGGTATCCTGTCTTTTACTCGTCATGTTTCCTGGTCCATCCCAGGAGTCCTGCAGGACAAGGATCTCTTTTCAGTGTTTGCAGACCCCAACATGCTGGACACGTAAGTGCACACAAGCTGGTGCAGTGACTAAGCAAAGCTTTTGTCCTGCTGTTTTGTGAGACCATTACTCTCTGGGTGGGAGAGAGAATTCTGCTCCTGCCTGCCAGTACAGGTACACCAGGCCAGAAATTCAGGTTGGGACTCTTCTTCCTCAGCAGCAGGAAAGAGGGAACCGATACTTTGATACACGTCTACCTCCACTGTTGGATTAGACCAGGGGATATTTAGTGGGAGACAGGGCCATAATCGCATCCAGATCATGGGTTCAAATCCCGATCTGGTTGCTCGCAGCAGAGAGTTGCTCCTATGAGAGCATATGGCAGATGTATACATACAATGGGACGGTCAACATGGGATCGTGAAGGAGCACCAGTTTCTCTGCCTGTGGGGAGGTGTTTGTTGCTGGACAGCCAAAGGCAATATCTGAGGTGCTGCTGGCACAACCAGCGAGGATGGCTCTGCCATTCCTGATATAAGTTCTTTGTTGTTATCGAGCTGCTGATTTAGTTGCCCTGTGTACATGATTCCTTCTTCCATTCTTTCTCTCCAGGCTAATCCCAGCCCACCCCGCGCTTGTGAATGCCATTGTCCTTGTTCTGCACTCAGTGGCTGGCAGCACCCCGCTCCCAGCCCCAGAGACCTCCTCCCGAGGCATGTCCTCTGGCTCCTACCGGGACATGCCGGGTACGTTCAGCTGCACAGATGAGTGGAGAACCTGCAGAGATGACGTGCTGTAGGATTTGCAGACAAATCTGTGCTCTACTGACACAGTCTTTGTCAGGCTGGAAGGAGAAGAAGTTTGGGTTCCTGAGATAGGAACATGCACTGTGGTTTGATAGATTTTGTGCTTTGTGAGGTTCATCTGGTCCACTTCAGCCACAAGGCCTCTCCCAACCAAGCGTGTATAATGACTGTTGGTAGCAGAATGCTGTGGCCTCTGTTTTGTGCAAATGATGGGCTTGACCTGTCTTCCACTGACCTGCTGCAGGTGGAGTTGTTGGTGCTGAGGCCTCTGTTCTAATCGGGGTGCTAGCTGGGGCTGAGCCTGGCTGCGTGGCTCGGGGCTCCGCAGGATTCTCCTCTGGTGCCTGACTCCTGCCAGCACACGTGTTTCTGTGTCTGTTGATTCTCCTTTCTGTTGCAGGTGGCTTTCTGTTTGAAGGTCTCTCTGATGATGAAGATGACTTCCACCAGGTAAGCGGCCAGGTTGGGTGGAATGGCTGTTTTGGACTTGCAATATGGGTTTAACTTGTAGCCCTTAAAGACTCCACAAAGATTTTCTTTCTGTCTCATGAACAGCATGAGCTGCTCTGGCTCCTAGGGGTATTGTGGAGACAAACGTATTGATTGTGGCGTGCTTTGATGCTGTTCTTGTTGGGATTTTCTTGAGTGCTGAGATAGGGTCACGACAGAAGAACACAGAAGCATGACTCACAACAGCACTTGTCCTCAGAGCAAACACCTTCATAGTCAAATTGATGCAGAGCCAGAGTTGCGTGCGGATGCGCATGGCTGAGAAGGATGAGAGTGTTGGTCCCTGCCCATCTTCTGTAACATGGGAAGGTTTTCCTTTGCAAAGGACAAAGTATTTTGTAAAGAGAAATTGCATGTTTAGGGGAAAAAAGTGCCTGTCAATGGTTAATTGTTTTATTATAGGCTAATAACATTTTGTTTTTAAGCTGATAGATGGTATATTAAAAGGTTTACTGCCAGCTTCTGCAGCTTTGTAACAGCTGAGTTTGTGGGAAAAAAACAAATCGCATTCTGTCTTGTTTATTTTTTCAAAAGTTCTGCACTTGTGAGTTTCAAGTATTGTAGGAAAGGGATCCCTGGCAATGAGCACATGAGTCAGGTCACACCAACATCAGAGGTGGGTATTTTGTTTCCTCCATGCAGAGCACAAGATCTACGCCATCCAGCAGCACTTCTGGATCCCGCCCAGCTTCCCTTGGCTACGCTGGGGCTGCTGGACCCCGACCCATCACCCAGAGCGAGCTGGCGACCGCGCTGGCACTGGCGAGCACCCCAGAGAGCAGCTCCCACACACCCACCCCTGGCACCCAGGTACAACGGCAGCGCAGCAGCTAGGGGGATCCTCCTGGGCCATAAAACCAGTGCTTGACCGAGCACAAGCCCTGCTCAAGTCTGGAAGTCCTCACTGGTTTATTTTCTTATGGCTGGGGTCTCCTCCGTACGGGCTCGGGGAGGCATGATAGTGGGGGTGCAGCAGATGTTGCCTTGTGCTGACTACGATTCCTGTGACAAACGTTCTCCTGATCCATATACAACTTAATTCCTCCTAGGGTCATTCCTCTGGCACTTCCCCGATGTCGTCCAGCGTCCAGTCAGGAACACCCATCACCAACGACCTCTTCAGCCAGGCCTTACAGCACGCCCTGCAGGCCTCAGGGCAGCCCAGCCTGCAGGTCAGTGTTGCAGCCTTTTCCTTCGGGAGCCCGTGAAAGCCCCATGTCGCATCGAGTATTGCAGGGTGGAGATGGTTCTTCCAGCTGCCTCCTGTGGCAGGACATTACATCGCTTCTCCAGTGATGCCTCTTTTGGTTGTGATGCTTGCAGGAGGTATGGTAGATCGATGCAAAAGCACTGGGTGGAAGCAGGAGGGGTGGGCTGGTGGGTTTGTGGGGCTTTTAGCAAGACTTTGACCTTTTGAGATCTGTTTTCGCACTTAGCATTGTACTTGTGAGCTAGAGAGAGGTGGGAGAACCCAGCACAGAAGAGCGAGCTGTGGGGAAGGCTGGTTTGTTTCTGCTTGGACTCTCGCACCTACCTTTAGCTTCTTTCGTTTCCTGTCTTTAGAGCCAGTGGCAACCACAGCTTCAGCAGCTGCGAGACATGGGCATACATGATGATGAGCTAAGTCTCCGGGCCCTGCAAGCCACTGGAGGGGACATTCAGGCTGCCCTGGAGCTCATCTTTGCTGGTGGGGCTCCCTAATGTTTTGGACAGGAGAGGCTGGACTGGTGAGTTGCGCTGAGGCAGCTGTGACATTCCTCGGTCTGGGACTCGGCCCTGAAGCTTTTTTCTGCACTGGGGTTCCTCTCTCCAGCATGGAGCGGTTTGGGTGGCTGCTCCTTTCCTTGCAGGTTGGGCAACGTGCTCCTGTTTGATAGCCCCGACCATGCTGAGGGCAGCTCCTCCACCTCCAGATTCTTCTCTCCAGCCTCCTCCTTCTGGCCACCAGAGACAAGACCTCAGAACTTTGTCCAGCACGGGGAAGGAGGTGGCTCTGTGTGCTGGGGAGATGTGGCACCTACGGTTCTGCAGTCTTAGATCTGTCAGCACCTTCTCCTGCCTGTTGTTTCATTCCTGCCCACCTGACATGCCTCAGCCTAGCTTGTTTTGCTGTTGTTGTCCCTCTGTGTTTGACTGTATTAAATGGACTGTATTCACTTGCCTGTTGTTTGGGTTGTGATCTGTCGTGGGTTGTGTTCCAGATCTGCGAGGCAATGTGCTCACTGCGTGAAGGGAACTGGAGAAGATTCTTTGCCTGTTGTAGGACTGGTGGTGTTTCAGCAGAGGGCACTCCTCTTACAGAGCAAAGCTGTACCTGTTAGCAGAGCAGCCTGTGGGATGTAGCTGGCCCACGTAGCCATCCTGCCCTGACTTAGGTCAATACAAAAGAACTATTTGTGCTACAGATATTCTCCGAGAAGATGCTGTGGAGAAGCATCATGTCTCCTCCTTAGCAGAAACCTATTTGTTCTCAGTTGTGTTGGGTGAGGCTGGTAGAGTCCTGCAAGCTGACAAGAATGAAGGTACGGGTGCAGGAGTTCAAGGCCGCCACAGGGTGACAGCAGAAGGGTTGAGGCAGTTGCCAGACAGTGTGAGGTGCTGCCAAATGACTCAGGAGAAATGCCTTGTCTCTCACAACAGGTTAGTCTGGCGGCAGGCAGTGTTTTCAAAAGCCTTTTCTAATCCTGGGCGCCACTTCCGAGGTGCCTAAGACCTGAGCTGCAAAGGCAATCAAAGGCATTTGCCTGTAATTACAGTCAGTGGGAGCTGAGAGAAGCCAGAACCGGAGCTGGGCTTGGCTTCACTCTGATTGTACCATTGAGATTAACAAGGCGTGAAAATGGGAGCTGGTTTGCCTGAAATGCCACCCTGTGTTAGTAGGGAAGCTAAAAGCAGAAAATGCTTTCCTACCTTCAGGCTGCCTGTGCTCCCCCCTAATTCCTCTCCAAGGGCTAGGATCGCTTGCTGATACAATCTCAGCTATCACCCAGCAAATGCTGGATTGTTCTCTCCAGGGTAGCCCACTGCCTGATAGGCTTTAATCCTGTCTAGAGGATTAAGTCTGTCAGGAGTGAGGGACTGTTTTTATTTTTCAATATGTAGGAGATAAGATGTGATGGACATAACCGTCTTTCCTGACTTTATACACCCTTCTGGGTTACTGCCCTCATTACCTGCTTTGGAAACACAGTCCAGACGATGGCCAAGGTTTTATGTGTATGAAAACTGATTTATTTTGTTCCTATCCCAGGTGCCTTCGCTCTTAGCTTTGCTGGGGGAGCGGACAGCATATGCACAGCATCCTCCTTCCCTTCCCCACTGTGGAGACAAGCCCTGCTGTCAGCCCTCAATCCTCCTGGGCTAACTGAGGATTAGCTGTATCGCAGATGCCGCTGCCCAAAGCTGGAAAGCATTTGCAGGCTCTCACAGACCTGCTCAGGGCTGGCAAGACTTGCTTTGGGACCGGGGCGACTAGTGTGCATGACTCTGTCATGTCAATTCTCAGCTTAGGTCAGCTTGGGGTTCTTGGTGTCCCAAAATGGTATTTCTTTTCTGTCCTGACCTTGCTGTTCTGATTTAATCACGTTGTTGACCCACGTTTTGTATTAAGTAATTTATTCTGTCATAATGGCTATTTCTGCTTCTCCCTGTGTCCCCAGATAATTGAGAATTGCCTGGATGTTTTGGTACGGAAAGAACTTTTTTCCAGTTTCTTTCACAAACTCTGTTACTTGGCTGGGAGTACCACATCAGACACATTTTCTCTCTGAACTGGCTGTAACAGAGAAGAACTTGGCACCGATGTTATTCACGACGCAACTGATGCGTGCGCTTCGCTTCACTCGTCTCGCCTGCCTTTGGCTGCCTAGAATAGACGTGCTCAGCAACCGGGCTAATTTAGAGATACAGGGATGGGAAGAGAGGCTCTGCCTGGCACCTGCAGGGATGGTGGTGGAGGAGGAGGAGGAAGGGAAACTTTGATGCAGGAGCTCTTGTAGGAGAGCGGAAGCTTACAGTTCCTCTAAAGTGGCTCTGCAACAGCCAGGTGAGCACTGCCTTCCTGCCTGCTCTAATGGCCGAGGGCCTCCTGCCTCCCAGCTTTGAGATGAAAAGCGATGCTGGCAGCCACCTCTGTGTGCAGAGAAAGCTCAGCCGGCGCAGCTTCTGCCATGGGGGAGAAACCGGCCGGGGGGAAGGCTGCAGGAGGCACATGCTCGTTTGGAGAGGCCCTTTGCCTGGGGTTGGCAGCCTGAGCGTGGCTTATGGGGATGTAGCGCGAGGACTCTTGTCCAAACCAGTTGTCCTGACTTCTACAGTCGTTGGAGGAGCCTGTATCCAAAGAGAGGTATCGAACAAAACTGGAATGGCTCTGGGAGATGCTGATAGCCATTACTTGCTGAGGAAACAGCTTATTCCAGGCACTAACTTGTCAGTGGCTGAACACGACAGATTCTGCTCATTGGGAGCAAACTGCAGTGCACTGTCTCCCACCTGCCGGTTCCCTGTGGTCCATCCTTGGCCCCACCTTCCCCTCCTCCTCGCAACTTCCATGCTTGGGTTAGAGGTGCATCCATCCTCGTTGGGTCTTATCCTTATCTGTATCCTGCCCGTGTACGCAACCTCCACCGTGCTCTGTTTGCCAGCCAAGCGTCTGTCGCCTCACTAGCACTGCTGCGGGAGCAGACTGGGAGGTGCTTGGCTGACCTTTTGGAAGAGGTGGAGGTCAGACCACGGTTCCCCAACGTAAGTGCTTTCAGTAGGGACTTTCTGGTTCTGACATCAAAAGAAATTTTTTTTTTTGGTTCAGTTCCTTCTTCGCCTGTAGTGCAGCCTACAAGGGAAGCAGTAACTGGGTGTTTTCAGTCATAATGGTAGCAGCTGTTTGTACTCCTGTGTTTTCGGTAATCTTGTTGTTTGTTCTGGTGCTTGACCGTCAATGCTGGCGCATCGTGGACACTGCAGAGGGCTGGCAATTTGGCTGGGATCTGGGCTCCTCGCCCTACGTGCCCTGGTTTTCTACTTAAGCCGCTTTGATGGCTTTTTCACCGTTTCCGCCTTGTCTCTCTTTGCCCAAGGCAATCCTGAGCTGACTGTCTCCTTGAGGAGCAAAGCGGTGTTCTAGGGGTGTGTGTAATTTTCCAGCAAAAGCGTGAAATGGAGACAGCAGAATCTCCCAGGCTTCACGTCCCTGATGGCTTTTGCAGTACCTCAGCCTGTGTGACCGGCCGCCTCCGTCTTCCTCTGCTTTCGCAATGATGCTGGAGCCTTCCCTTGTTGTGACGTGAACACAACCAGCAAGATCTATCCCAGGAGCGGATGTTGATGTTTGAGGTATTAGCTGTTTGTGTGCAGACGGGGTCTCCCTGGTGCGGGCATGCTTGGGTGATTTGTAGCATCAGATCGTAAACCGCTGTCCTACCCCTCATCCTCCCACACGTCTCCAGTATTTCAGAATAAGTGTTTCTTCCTTGCTCTCCCAGCCAAACAGAGGCTCCGAGTGTCCCCTGCTTGCAGGACCCTGGCACAGGAACCAATTCCCTGTCTGGGTAAGGCACCTTAAACCGGTATTGCTGGTTTTGCACAGCTCCATCCACAAACACACGCGCAGGAGCCAGAGGACTAATCGTCTCAATACCCCTGCTCATCATGGATGTCTCTACTGAGCTGGGGGAACATCGTTCTCTTCTCCCCAGCACAGCGTGGGGCTACACACCTTGGCCCCCCACCTCCTCTCTGGCACATTAATTCAGAAGATTGGTGAAGGTGGCTTTCTCCAGCGCTCCAGGATGCAGCGGCTCAGCATCTCCCTTGGGATTTGCCAGGGCAGGAGTAAGCTCGGGCAGCCCGGCAGGATACATCCACGTCATGAACAGGAGCAGGGAATTTGTCTGGCAGAGCCCTTGACCGTCGGCTTGCTTTCTTTGCAAAGCACTCGGTGGTTTCCTGGCTGCTTTCAGCTTTGTCTTTGCGGGGAATGCCGAAGTATCAGGAAACACAAAATCACTTTTATTTTCTCTTCTTAAATTAGCTTTGTGCTCGTTCAGTGAGCTGAACGGTCTCACCGAGGGGGACAGGCGAGCGCCAGGGCAAAGGGAGGAGGGGGCAGTGGGGCCTGGTGGGGTTTCCTTGGCAGTGATGAAATCTTGGTCTTACTCTTTCTTAGGCAAACTTGCGAGGAAGGAAGAAAGAATCTTACTGATGCTGGGACAACTGATGAGGAATAAGGTGAGAGCCTAAAGATCAGAGCAGGTGATATAGCGCAGCTTCCCAGCAGCCTATGTCCTGTGGGATTCAGTCCCTTTCCGAGCATGAATCAACATTTTTCTTCTTGAGAAGTGACAAAACGGGAGCTCTGTGACTTTAGTCATCAAAGCATCCTTTTAAGGAGCTGTGCTTTGCACAGCTAAGAGTCTGTGTGATGTTCATTGGAGAACAGCACAATAAAAGAATGCAGTTTTAAGGTAACTGACTGTATTTTAACTTGGTGAAAGCAGAGATGTACTGAAAATGCCACACCATGAAAATATTTCTATTTCCTAACATTTTCTTCTGTATTTATAGTATTCTAATATTTATAATCACAGTGTTTATGAATAGCCCTTTGATTTATAGTAGCACATGTAGTTCTGCCATACAAGGATGCTTGAGTTTAAGAGTATGGTAAGCAAAAGGAAAGTTCAGAGGGAAGAAGATAAACATCCCCTGAGGTCAAGACAATGGCTGAGCCACTGGCTTTGAACATGAAGCTTCCTGACTCTAGTCCTCTTGAACTGAGCCTGGAAAACTTAAACAAAATAAAAAACCCAAACCAAACACTCTTAAGGTGAAACCAGGGATTTGGGGCAGCATTTCTGACCACACAGTCTCTCCGGCTGACTTCTGGGTGTTACAGGCTGCCAGCGAGCAGAAGGGTTGTCCCAAAATCACTTTGAGACTTCTTTTTTCCCCCTACCACTGAAATAAATGCCCTGCTGATTTAAGAGTGTGGTCCACTTGTTCAGCAGGGTGCGTTAGTTTAGGTGTTGAGTTTGAGGGAGAAGCTGGAGAGCTGTGGGTTTCCATTCCAGGGGTGATAAAAGCATCAAATGGGTTATGTAGGATAAGAGCCAGAGTCCCCTGCCACCCTGCAGTGGCCAATAACAGATGCTGCAGAAAAAACCTTCAGAACAAGACAGAGATCCATTTCTAATAGATTTTTCCAGTATCCAGTGGTCTGAGGTTTAGGGACTTTTAGAGCTAGAAATTGGGCATTAATAGTTAACAGACCCCACAGGATTTCTTAATTTTTTTTTTCCGTTGAATGCAGATAAACTCGTAGCCTCCATGCCAGCCTGCAGCAAGGAGTCCTGCAGTTTAGCCACAGGTTCACAGTACGTGACCCACAAGAGTGTGCAGCAGCTGGAAGGAGGAGATGAGGTGCAGCTGTGGGACTGTGGCACAGGTAACTTCTGGGATGTCACACTCTGAAGGGGTGGCGGTGGCTCCAGTAAAGCTCTGAGGTTTAATTTCTGGATGCCTGGGATTGCTGTGGCCACTCAAGTGGCAAGAGGTGACAGAGATCGCCAGGGGAGTTGGGCAGTCAGGTAGAGAATTGGCACTTAATCTCGCTAAAGCAGAATGGGTTGTTAGTGATAGCAGAGCTCTGTAATCCCCCAGCAATGCTCAGCACGCTGCCCTGGCATTCCGCAGAACAGACTCCAAACTGTTTACCTTTTGTCTGAATTGATTAGTTTGCGTATCGCCCCATTCCGGGGAAGGGAAAGGAGTGCTGTCCGTCATAGCTAGCTCCCTGGCATAAAATGCTTTGATCCCAAAGGATCCTCTGTTATCCATAATTTAATTTTCCCATGGATCCTGCAAGCTGATGTCTGGTCACAGCGGTTCATGTCCATTTATTCTTCCTCCACCTCATTTTTTTTTATTCGTTTCCTCCCCTCCTGAGGGCCTCTGACCTGGTTGCTTATGGCTTCCTGCAATCGCTTTCCCAAAAGAGCCATGTGGGAGCTATCTGGATGCATAATAACCAGGAAGCAGGTGACAAGCATGATGTCTGCACAAGGAAGGGCAGATGGGAGGCAGGAAGAAAGAGGAAAGCTCTTCCCTGCCCAGGCCAGTGTCCCTTTGAAGAGCTTTGACAGGTCGCAGAGAAAAATAAGTCAAACGGGTCCAGCACATGCTGAGATCCTGAGCTGTTCCCACTCTCCTGCTGGAAGAGATGGCGGGTTTCCCATGTCTGATGGAAAGAGAAACCGGTGCATCTGTGGTGCTGAGCCTTTGTGTCACCAGGCAGGCTCTGAATTTAGAGCCAAGGACAGTGCTGAACTGCAGACACTTACCTTCTGCGTCATTTGGCCCGGGGTTGGCTTGCAGGGGCCAAAATAGGAAGGAGGAGCAGGAGATAGACCACTTCTTAGATGTCACTACCTTCCTGGCGAGACAGATATCACGGCTGGAAGTACTTGAACACTACAAGGTCAACTTAATATCTTCAAATTAGTTTACTTTCTGAGCAACTTCCACTTAATCTTATGTGCCTGCCCAGCTTGTAAGAGATCCTGTTGGCATTTTTCCCAATGGCAATTTGAAGTGGCTTCTTGGGGCCCAGGTGACTTGCTTCGATTCCCCAGAAAAAAATGTGGACTGAAATTGCAACCCATATTACAGCAGGGAAAGGGAGAACAGATTGCAGAGAGTGAACCTTAATTTATGTATCACCAGGAAGACTTGTGGGTTTAGCGGAGCTGATAAAGGGGGCTTACAAGCTCGTGTATGGGATGGTGGGTGCTGGACCCTTCAAAGCAGCTGGTAGATGTGGGAATTGGTACTGCTGAGGAGGCTTTGCCCACTGCTGACATGTAGCCATTCCCGCAGGAGAGCATGGTAGCTGCTCGGCACCGCCTGGTGATGCTGCCCTGAAATCCAGGCCCTGCCAGGAGGCAGAGGAGCACAGCAGTGGAGAAAAGAAACACCAAGAGTTTCAGGTGAGCAAAACGCAGTCTGGCCTGCTGGGGCCTCGTAGGAAGATGGAGCTGATGTGCTGTGCGGTGTTAATACATCAATATGCAGCTCTCGCGGTGGGAGCGTGGCAGATCAATCTCAACACAGCAGCTTATTCCTGTTCTTCTTTTTTTTTGTCTTAACTTTCTTTTAATTGGGTATGACTGTTCCTTGGGTTTTGCTTGCTCTGCCTAAAGCCTGTCTGAGGGGTGCGCATGCTCTTGGCAGTCCATCACTGATGTGCATCTGGTTTACCTCCTTTCCTGCTCTGTCAGTGAGTTCTCACTGAATCGCTATTGACGGCACTCCTTGTTAATGTGACGTGCATTCAGGGGAAACTCATTTGCCAACCAAATGGATATTTGCAATGGAAAAGGTGAGGTGTGGTTCAGGGGTCATCTAGATGAGCTGAGTTTGTTTGTGGCTTGTCCTCGGGCAGGACCTCTGCAAGCTACTGGGACCAGTGAACGGTGTCGTGAAGCTCTGGTTTGGGAGGTCCTGCCTGGGGTGAGCCCCAGGGGTTTCCTCAGCAGCAGAGGGGAAAGCACTGAGGAAGGGGAGTCCCCGCTCGGGGTTTTGTGCTGCTCTCCAAGGAGCTGAGTGCAAAACGGCGCTCAGCAAGTCAAAGGGGTTGGTCTACTAGAAAAAGATGTTCTGGGGAAGGTGGTTCCTTCTCCCCTTTCCTGATTCATTTTTAAACCTCTCAGAGTGGCGTTGAGTACATGGGGGCCTCTGACCCCTTTGGTGACCCTTCTTGAGGCAGTAGATTTACTGTGCTGTCCTTCAGCATCACGGCAGAACTGGGAGGGGGAGGTACACCAACTGATCAGCCCACCCCCAGACTCAGTCCAAGTTAAACAGCTGATGGAGATAAGCTTGCATGAAAACAATGTGCCTGGAGAGGCTGAAGGGTTGACAGCCAGGGCTGTGGCTTTAGGAGGGGATGGTTGAGGTTTTGGGGAGCTGTCTGCGAGGAATGTGAGTTGGGGGGAGGATTTGTGTGTCGAAAGCAGAATGCAGCAGTTTGCTGATAAATGATCCGCTTTGCTTCCTTCCCACCTCACTGTGTCATCTGAGGACTGAAAGACCCGTTTGGTCAGTGCCAAAGGAAACAGTGAGTGGAATTTCACTTTTTTCCTCCCAAAGTCCGTGCTTATAAGTCTACTTGCTCCCAAAGGCAAAATGCAAGGGGTAAGAAACAGAAGCTCCGTTCCTCCAGAGCTTTATAATGGTCATTTATACTTGTGTCCCAGCCTCACGGGACGTCGGTCCACCTTGCAGCAGGGTCCTTGCACTGGCAGGGTTTAACAGAGGATTTCCCATGCTCTGGGCCAAAACATGCAGGCTCCCAATCTCATCTTGGCAGGGACTGTGGTGGAAACTCATGCGTGTGTGTGGCACGACGGGCCTGGTGAACATCCACAGCCTGTTGTGCCGTGTTCACAAAGGTCTCTCTTTGTACTGTTCTGAAGCTGCCGTGGCTGATAACAGCCAGAGATCAAGATGTGCATGGCAGGTTTCTGGAGGAGATGGCACAACAGAGAAAAGATCTTGCCTGGCTTTTGCAGGGATAAGACCGTTTGTGTTGATATTTTTTTCCATGGAATGTTTGCCTGTGTTCAAACCCACACCTACCGGCTGTTTCCCACGGTCATGTTCCTGGCCTTGGGTTACCAGAAGTTAATGGAGTTGTTCTTGTGAACAATAGTTCTAACACACCTGCTCTTCTACAATGAAAAGATACCAGCTAGAACGGGAGGTTTCATAATAGTTAGACTGCATGGGCCAAAAACATTCAAGCAGTCTGTCTCCTCTGCAGTGACGAATAAAACTGTTCCTCTTAAGGAAAATCTGTGCTTTTTTTTTTTTTTTTTTTTNCTGCCTTCTGATCCATGTTGGAACTGAGTAGCATGATCTGGAAAAAACTGCACATAATTTGCGCTGTGGAAGTTTTGATACTTGAGTGAAGCAGACGGAAGCCTTTGCAGGAGGGAGCTGAGCGGGGTTTGTGCCTGGAATCTGATCGCTTGTGTACGCATTCCTCCTCGGGTAGTGGAGGACATGGCATGTGGCCGAGCAGGTCCTGAGCAGGTCCTGAGCAAACTCTCTCACAAAAGTGCCTACCTGCTTTAGGTCTGGGGTGTGTTTACTTAACGCACAGTGGGTTTCTGGCTGTATTCAGCACACTGTTCTGTGTTCCAACACCCCCTGCAAACCGGTGCAGGGTGGGAGTAACCTTCAACTCAGCTCTGCGCTCCTCCCAAGCATACGAGCTGGGCTGCTCCTTGATCAAATGTGTCCAGCATTGCTGTCTGCTGCTTGGTCTGTCTCTGTGGGACAGCCCTGCCCACGGGGGGACTCGCGGTGGGGTTATTTTCCCCACTGCACAGTGTGTGTGCCACTCCCTCGACCCTCCAGATCTTGCCCGTGTGCTGAGGTCGCTTTCCCAATGTTGTCCTGTGCAATGAGCTGATGTTTCCACATCTGTGGGAGTCAGGCTCGTCCCGGCTGATCAGTCACACTGCTGCCCTGAAGGAGCTTGTGGAGAGGAAGAAAAGGATGCTGAGGGGAGCTGTAGCTGCTGGAGGGAGCAAAGGCATTGGGGTGAATGTTCCATTTTAACAAAGATTGTTCATTTGAAGAGGTGCGACTGGCATTTTGGGTGGAATGCTCATGTATACTTGCCTGTTCTACCACTGTCACTTTGTTCCCCTCTGCTGCAGGCTGCTTTGCTGGTGAGCTGGCACGCAGGGAGCTCACGCAGCTTTGTATTTAATTGATACACACCAAGCTGTCTGCTGGGTCTCTTGCTTAACGAAAGGAAAACGTGTTAGAGCATCGTTCTGAATCCAGAACCACAATGCAGTCGTATTCATGGGGCTCCTGGTCTAGGAGATGGAGTGGTATCGTGTGTCGAGGTAGAAAGAGCCAGAGCTGAACAATTCCAAAGTCTTGGGGGAGTTTGAAGATGAATTTTGTACATGGGAGCATTGTATTTAGCTGCAGGTGGAAAAAAAAAAACCCTAAAAGCTAACCATGCGGAGTCCCCAGCTGTGTTAGTTAGGGGCAAGAAAAAGGGAAAAGCAAAGGATTTACTGTTCTAATAAGGCAGAAACTCTCCTTGTTCATCTCTGATCAGAACCCTTCTGTGTTTCCAGTTGGCGACTTTGTCAAGAGTGGGAGTTGAAAGCTGGTTTCCCAGCCCACCAGCTGCATCGTGTCATAAAAGGCAAAGCAGATAATAACATGTGCAACTCTCATAGTGTAGCCCAAATTTGGGGTGGATGCAAAATGCTAAGTCCCCGTGTTTATTAGGGAACCAGCATGAGTCGTATGGCTTAGGCTGTTGGTTTACAAACGGCATTTCTTTTTCGCTCCTGGCTGCGTGAAAGAGCCTTAACGAATTAGATGCTTTTCAGGGAGGCTTGTCTGCAAGAAAACAAGTGATAAAAGGGTTTAGCGCCTCTGGGAGCGATGGAACAGGTAAAGAAATACAGCTGCCTCTGCGGAGGAGTGGGCAGTTGTTTCGAGGTGAGCAGCAATGCAAAATGGTTCAAGGCTGGGAATCACCGTGTCCAAAAGTGAAAAAAGCAGAATGATCTGTATGTTATCATACCGTAATTACCCAAGCAGATATTTGGTTAAAGAGAAAGATGAAACCCCGTGCTTTGAGTTGGGGGGAAATTCCTCTGGGTCCTTAAAATTCACCATTAGCCGGCTCATTAATTTTTTGTTTCCTGCAAAATGCCCCCTTTTGCCCTGCCACTGTTCATCTCCTTCAGGAGCAGAGCAGTCCTGGGTCTAGCTTCAATACCAACTTTAAAGAGCGCAGCTGCGTCTCTCATCCTCGTGAGTTCCCCGTGGGGCTCTCCTATTCTGGTCACGTCCGACCTCGCTTTCCTTGCACGTAATGCCCTGCTCTTCTCATTAACAAACCTCACGGCGCTGCACAAAGACCGTCAGCCTTTGCTGGCCTCCCGATGGGGAATCCGGAGGATGGAGAGCTTTGGTAAGAGCAAAGTGACTTTCCAAAGGTTGTGCCCACAGCCCTGTGGCAGGTCAGCCCCTGAGGGGGTGTGCTCAGCATCCCCGTCCTCTGGGAGAACATTAGGGCAAGATCTTAGGGAAGGGAGTATTTCTTTACCCCAGCTCCCGGTGGATTTGCCACACGCGCTCCGAGATGACACCCGCACGCTCACCAGCACCCTGATGCGAGTTCGACTGGTTTGGCGAGGGGGTGTGTGACACAGGATAGGGGACACCGCTGAGTTGTCATCGCATCTCTGGTGTTTGTCTCGTCGTCTTCCTGACTTGTAATGAAGAATGAATTTTTTGGGGCAGTGTTCTGTTTTGCTAGGAGTAGCCCTTGTATTGTCTAAGTGTAGCGCTAGCGGGAAGAGGGCTGGTGCACGAGAGACGTTGCAGCCGTGCCGCATCCTCCTGGCGGCAGAGCGGGGTCTTCTGTTAGCGAGCCCGTTCCTGCTCCCTCCCTACTGGAGCGCGCCTTTCTGGCCTCGACACATCCCTCTGTTTAAGCAACTGGGAGCGGCATCCTGTTATCGGTCTCTGCGCCCTTGGCCTGCTGTTGCTTCTTGTGTGTTCTTACGTGCGCGTATTTTCTTTCTGATTTCATTAGTATTCCTCTTACGAGCCTGGGTGATAAGTTGATTGCAAGCCTTGGGTCAGCTGCAGCTTTTCTCAGAAGCCTGAAGGTGAACAAAGCCATCAGGCTCCCACCTTCCCCTTACAGAAGGAGAGAGGGGGGTGAGGGGGGGAAAGAAAGAAGGACCGAAAACCCCAGCAAAGCCTGCAGGTACCAAATGAAGGGAATCGCTTGACTGGTTTTGTTTTTTGGTTTTTTTTGTTTGTTTTTGTATTTTTTTTTTAATAAGATTTGCTTACTGGGAAGTTATTGGTAGTCCCACCCTCTGTTTCAGTCATTGGCTGTCGTGGTTGCTGCCCTCTTTAGCATAAGGCAAGCAATGCGGCTGTCAGCCTCACAAGCTCACGATCACTGCTCGCCGAATAAGTAGAAATGGGCAGGGGGTCGCCCGTTACCCTCTTCGTGGCCCTGTGGGCCAGCCAGCTGGGCGTGTGGGCAGCGGGGCGCTCCAAGGTGAACCCCAGGATCATCACGGCTCCACAAGGTAAGTCCCGGGCTGCGGTTGGCTGCAACCGTGGGACGCAGCAGCAGCAGTGTCTGCAGCTGACAGCTACTCCCTGTGCCGTGTATTTTCTACCTGTGTCGTGTCTTTTGAGAAGAGTTGGTTTTTTTTTTTTTTTTTTTCTTTCGTCTCTTCGGGGAGACTTTTGACTCTCATTAAAATGAGCTAAAATGCCTGTGATCTCAGGAAGGGGCTTCTGGCTTCCTTGATTGCTTTTAATTGAATATTTAGATCCCTGTTCTTGCCAAGTCCTTTCTTTTATATAGCCTAAAAACATTTTCCTACAAGCTGGGTGTATTAAAGGCTGTCGAAAAGCCCTGAAACAGACACAGTAACCATTTCCCCTAACTTGCAGGCAAAAATGGAGAAGTGTATGTGCATTATACAGTTAATTTTCTTATTCATCTGATGTACTTGCCCTCTTAGCTGCAAATGAGTTCTGTGAGTAAATATTTGCAGAAGATCTCCCAGAAAATATATACATCTGAAATGATACACAAAGACTTATAATCAGATCTGATCTTAGCAGAAACTGAACAAAGAAATGTTTTCAGGGGACAAGCTTAGAGCACAGCCCAAGCTCCCTGTGTTGAAAAGAGCAGACTAACGTTTGCTGGTTTTATCATGTGTCTTCCAAGCTTTTTGATTAATACCCTCCAGGGAGGCTTTAACAAAAGACCCCGTCTTGTCCCCGGCGGTTCTGGTGTTTGCCTAAGCCGGTGGGTTCAGCCGAGCTGCGGATCTCATGCTGCTCTGCAGTACAACAGCTCCTCTGTCTTTCCTATGTGCCGACAACTTCAGAGGACACGAATTTCCCGTGGTTTATTCTGTGCCATCTGTTATTATTCTTCTGCCGTTATTTATTATGCCCCCCTTCTTCGGGTCGACCGCTGCCTGCCGATGAAGGACCAGGAGCAGAGGGAAGGGCGGTGGGTGCGCTGATCGGAGGTGGCCTCTCCTTGCCGCCTCCGTCACACAAAGGGGAGAGACACCGGCAGGGAGGGCAGCCAAAGGTTGCTCCTAGTATTGCACTGTTTGTTTTATCCACTGGGAAGTGAAGCAGCTCAGAGAAAGGGATGCGAGAGTGTGCAGAAGGCACAGAGCCTGAGACTGAGCAGAGGATGGGGGTCACATATTTCTCCATAGATGTTTTCCCTGTGCCGCTTGGCAGGGGGGGATTTGAATTACAGGGGTTTGGTGTGTTTGGAAATGCCTGTCCTGGAGTAAAACTGTGCTGGGGAGGAAGAGGCGGTTTTGATTTCCACCTGTCTCCGTGGGCTGTGCTTGGCATGCACACGTAGTACGGTCATTTGGCCTTTCCCTGCATCTGTGTCAGATAGTGGCTTTACCGGCACTGAACACAGCAAGGATCTGTCACCGAGAACACCAAGGCCACTTAGTGTTAGGACACTTCCCTGTAAGGGGATCAGCTTATGCTTATCTCTTTTTTTTTTTTTTTTCTCTT
>VZSZ01008159.1:135046-147852 GCA_013398815.1 Ibidorhyncha struthersii
GGCGGGGGGGGGGGGGGGGCCCAGCTCCGTGTCCTTGTTTTTCTCATCACTCCCACGGAGGACACGGGAAAGGGAGTCGATCAGCCTGAGCTGGCTGCAGGTGCTCTTCGCAGTCAGCTGCGGTTCCCCTGACGAGCGTCTCCTCTGTGCTGTTCCTAGGTGCGAAAGAGTATGCATTTCCCAGGAGTGAGAAGTACCCGGTCTTCTATCATAAAGAAAACAGCTCGGCCATCTACGTCGGGGGAGAGGGAAAGCTTTATTACTATGACTTTGCAACCTATGAGAACTACACGGTAAGGATGCTCTACTAACAAGTTTGGCCTCTAGGAGCAGGTGTCCAGCGTCTGTCTCTCAACCCAAAGGTGTCTTTGCCAGCAGCCAAGTCAGGCCTGGAAGGATCTGGTCTCTGCCCAGCCTGCCCCATCCGTCTGGGAAGCTGCAACGTCAGTATGATGAATGGCTGCAGCAAGGGGGAAGGCTCCTACACTAGTTGGGGGTGGCTTCTTCCCAGGCCGTGGTCCTCCTGAAGTCTTTCCTGCCCCAGAGGGAGGATTTTTCCAGTAGGGGACCCTTTCTTTAGCGTGAGAAGGGATACTCAGGAGCTATATTCCCATCCCTTTCTGTTGTCAGAGCCCAGGCTGCTTTTCCTCAAAAGCAGGAAGTTCTGGATCAGCTGGGCACGGAGTTAATACAGCAGGAAAACCCCCAGGACAGTTTGCTTTCTCATGACCCCTTCTTGTCCTTCTCAAACAAGTTGGTTGCTGAAGTTTAGACCCAAACCTCCCTTCTTGTTCCCAGGAACAATGTGGTTCATGTGTTCCATGTGGACACCACCACCCACTATTGAACGCACATTTCCCCACAATGACAGATCCTCTTCCAAAATCCTTTGGAGGGCAGCCCAGGCTGGCTGCCAGTCAATGCGTGATGCTTTGGCCCCGCATCCCCACTTCTCGTCACCTCGAGGGCCTGAGCGATCCAGCCCAACCTCTCCAAGGGTTTTCAAACGCTGAGGGTGGGGAAAAGGGCTGCCTTGCAGTGTTTAACAATCTTCTCGCCGATGTGCTTGTTTTGCTTCTAGAGTCTAGAGTGACTAGCGCGTAGTGCACGGGGCTGAGCCCATGTCAGTTGGCTTTTAGAGGGAAGGGATTAAAGCATATGTCTTTCTCTTTTTTTCCTAGGAAGACTTCCCAGTGAAAAATGAAGGACAGTGCATGATGCCTGGGAGTTTGGTAGGTCCTACCTGTGGTGGAACAGCATATGACGAGCAGCTGGATGGGTGAGGGTTGGAGGACGTGGGTTGCAGGGCTGCTGGGGAAGGAACTGTGTATGCTGCTCACATGCTCTCTCTCGGTGAAGACATCCAGTGCCGGTGGAGCAGATCACATGAGATGATCCTAGTTTCCTCCTCCGGTTTTAAGACCCATGAATAAGTTAGGAAGCCATGTAGCGATGTGCTTGGTAGTGCTATGGGCTTGGAGCTGTGGGGCTGTGCTCTGCCATTCGCAGCCACTCATGCTCCTCTTCTTTCTCTTGCAGGAGGACAATAAAAATTACCTCACGTTAGTGGAGAAGTATGGAGATGGGATGTTAGTGTGTGGGACTGGTGCCTGTGCTCCCACCTGCTGGAACTTGGTATGTTTTGGCTGCCTGTGATGGGACCAGAGCAAAGCACTTGCTGTTTTGTTTTGTGCTATCTCCATCTGTAAAATTGATCCCCCTGATTCCCCCCTCCTTCTCAGAGTGCTCTGAAATGCCCAAATTACAGCTCCCTTGGGCTGCTTATTGTGACATCATGGGACAGCCTGCACGAGCAGAGGTTCACACGGGCCACCCCTGTGCTCAGTTGTCGTAGCCCCACTTTCCTCACCTCCTACCTGCAGCGGTGGCTCTGCCTTGCCTGTCCGAAGATGGGCTGCGTCCTTCCCTCATTTGGGCTGTGCCAGCCAAGGAGAGCTGCTTTCCTCCTGCCTCGGGGGTGGATGTGGGCACCTGGCTCCCCTGCACTTACCACACTTCTAAGGGCTCACTTCTGTCCTTCCCCAGACGCAGAAGAAGGAGAGCACTTCGTGGGATGGGAGAGGTATTGCTCCTTTCACCCCTGACTCTAATACCCTCGTCGTCGTTGACGGTAAGTCTGGCTGCTCACATATTTTTCAGTTCTGGTGCGGTGTGGGAAGGCTGGGCTCTCTCGAACAAAAACAGGCACCTTGAGGCTGTTCTGAGGGCTTTGTCTGCTCTAGTTGGTGATTGGCCTTAGCGCTTCTTGCTTTTGCCTCACTGAAATGCTCATTGTTCTAGGACAGAGCATGGCACAAGTTTGTTTGTTCCTGTCCAGGGCGTGAGGGTCGAGTCTCTGTGTGGGAGGGTGCAATGGAAACAGTGGGGAAGGAGAGTCCTGCAGTAACTCTCCACTGCTGTGGACCTGGCAGAGGGACAGATGAGGATCCTTCTCAGAAATAGAGCAGTCCTAGGCAGTGAGGACTGGGTTTCTTGACCTGTATCCACTATCTCTGTGAGTCCGTGTGCCCAGAGAGTTCTTGGTTCTTTGTTTTCTTCTCACAAACCCTTCTGCCCACTCCGGAAACAGCCCGCTGCAAGTGAGCCTTCCTATCCCACAGGTCATGACATCTACTCCACCATCAAGAAGAGCCAGCAGAATGGCAAGATACCCCGTTTCCGTCGAGTGAGAGGTGGTGGAGAGCTCTACACAAGCGACACAGTGATGCAGAGTGAGTATGGGGGTGATCCTGAAGGCGTAGGACCCACCAGGTAGATAAATTGGACTCTTTGTCAGTCTCCAACTGTAGGCCATGCTAAGTACACAGCACAGCTTGGAGGGGTACATCCTCTCTACCCAGCTGGGGTGTAGCTCCAGAGCTTCTTGCTTGGGTTCAGTCACCCCTAGAGCTGCAGAGAGTGCTGAGCTGGTCCCCATGCCAGTGAGGAGGGACCCAGCGGCTCCCTCCAGCTCTCTTGCTGCCAGCTGGGGGAATTTGATCTCTTTGCTTCTGGGACAAAACAACTGTCAAGTGAGTTCCTCTTGCTCAGGGTGAGGAGATGGGGAAATGGAGAGAAATGGGTGGCAAGTCCCCTGTCAGATGCTGGAAGGAAATACGGTTGTGTAAAGGTGCCCATCAGCTGCCATGTGGTGGTAGAAACAGGAAGAACAACTTCCACTCCGGGCGGTGACTCTTTCCAAATCCCCAGCCAGGGTGAGACCTTGAGGCAGGAACACGTTGGGCTGTGCACGGGACAGGGTGGGGAATAGAGAGAAAGGACCCTCCTCAATTTCCGTGAGCTTATTACGTTGCCTTCCCCCAGGTGTCCCCAGTGACACCAGGGAATGGGACGTTATTGAACCCCTGGCCAAAGACAAAAGCAAATCAAAATGACACCAGGGAAAACCAGGACTTGTTCATGCAGGGCAGTGGAGCGGGGCAACCAAGGCACCGACAAACAAACCTGATAGACCCAGAGCCGCGAGGCCAATCCCACGCTTACACAGAACTCCCTGCCTTGGGGACACCAACTAACGATGCTCAGGGGGACCCTGCTGCGCTGGGGATGCCCTTTGTGGCAGCGGTGTATTAGTAGGAAGAGCATCATTGGGTTTTCCACAGCAAACGCAAACAACAGTGCAGCTTGTTTCCACTGAGGAAACCTTCGTGTGTGATTATAGCTCCCCTGTGCAAGAAGGGAGAATGGGTTTCCTTTGCTGCTAAGCAGCCGAGGCTTCACCGGGCTCTGGGGACTTGGCCGTCAAGGGAACGGGTGCGCGGAGTTGGGCAGGACAGAGACGAAAGAGAATGCCCTGGAAAGCTGGCACGTGAAGAGCAGTTGTTAGTGCGATGCACCGGTCAGGTGTAGAGGATGGGCTCGGACCTGTCCTTTGCCTGGAGCACAGATGGAGTTTGAATTTCCTCATCTTATCTGAGAGTGAGTGGTTTGGTCCTCACCGGTGGTTTTTCAGATGAAACGTGTGTGTTCAGGCCAAGGTTTTCTGACAGCTCACTTCCCTTTTCAGACCCTCAGTTTGTCAAAGCCACCACATTAAGGCATGAAGAACCTCACCAGGACAAGATTTACTACTTCTTTCGTGAAGACAACCCGGACAAGAGTCCTGAGGCCCCCAGAAACATCTCCCGAGTGGCCCAGCTGTGTAAGGTACCATGAGAACAATGTATGGTGGGGAGGCAAGAGCGTTACAGGGGTGGCAAATGGACATGCTAGCTCAGCTGGTGTTATCGGTGCATGATTTGGCCCCTCTGGCTCAGTTCTTTCCTCTGCCACAGAGTTCGTGTGGGGTAAGGCCATGTCCTTTGGCCTTCCTGTCCTCTGGCTCCCATCTTGCCTGTAGGGGAGAGAAAGGACTGTTCTGTCTCGCTGAGTTGTTAGAGAGGTACATGATTGTTGCAGTGACCAGCATCAAATATACCTCCAAAGCATCCCCCAATTATCCATCCAAGGTGCTGAACAGGGTGGGACTTTGTGTTCTTCTCTGCCAAAGCCTGATGCCCTGCTTTGCCTCTCCCCCAGGAAGATAAAGGGGGAACCGGTTCGCTCTCTGCTTCCAAATGGACCACCTTCCTGAAGGCCAGCTTGATATGTGTCGACCCGATCACCAAGGGCAACTTCAACTGGTTGCAAGATGTCTTCTTTGTCCCTGCGAGTAACTGGCGGCACTCGAAAGTCTACGGGCTCTTCACAAACACCTGGTGAGGAGCTTTGCAAAACGGGGACGTGTTCTGTCCCATGGGCCAAATCCTTTCTTTCGGTCCTTTAGTCTCTCTGGCAGGCACGTGGGTGGGAAACAGCCAGAGTGGACATGGTGAGCGAAGGCAGGATGCACGCAGCCATGCCCCAGCTGTAGGGGCGATGGCCAATGTCTCCCTGACCCTCTCTTTGTCTCGTTGCCTGCAGGGGAAGCTCTGCTGTTTGCGTCTATTCCTTTGGGGACATTGACAACGTGTTTCGGACATCCAAACTCAAAGGCTATAATGGTCCTAACCCAGAGATCAAGCCTGGGCAGGTGAGCGACTGATAAAAGGTGCCCACACGAAATGGAGAGGCCCCCCAAGGCCAGGAGAGCTGGTCCCTGCTCTGCCACTGCAGTTGTCAGAGTAGCTGAGTCAGGTGAGGGGACGGTCCCACCACTGAGCAGCCATGTGAGAGCTGGGGCAGTGAGGAAGGTTGCAGGCACTGCGGGAAGGATCTGAGCTTTGCTGCTGGAAACAAAAGGAGGCTGGATAAGGTCCAACGCCTTCATAGAAAGCGAGGGGAGACGTGCTCTTACGTGCCTCGGCAAACAGATCTGTGAGCGCTCGTGTGTGAAGCTGGAGGACAATGTCTTGCCTTGTGTTTGCCAACCCCACGGGTTTCACCGAGCCAACCTGCAGCCCACTCCTGCTGCTCTGGGTGCACCACTGACCTGGCAGCAAACGGCAGGGTGAGGAGAGGCTCCCCTGAGCCTCTGAGGGGGTGACAGGGCGCGAGTCTCCTAAACTGTGACTTCTGCAGGAGAGATTGGGGGTAGGACCTGGCACGGGCACAATCATAGCAGCCCCAGGGCTTGTGTTTACCTCCGGGGCAGGTTCGTGCGCCGTGCCTGGGCATCCTCCTCTGGGCTGCGGTATCCGCGCTCTGCCCTGCCTTGCTCTCCTGCCTCGAGCTTAATCCTCAGGGGACCTGTCTGACTCTGACGGTGGCTTTTGTCCCCTCTTGCCGCAGTGCGTTTCCTCTGGGCAGCACACCCCAAGCGAGACCTTCAAGATAGCCGACAGCCACCCGGAGGTGGAGGACCGGGTGGAGCCCCTCTCCCCCACCAAGAGCCCCTTATTCCACAACAAGCACCGCTACCAGAAGATCGGGGTGCACGAGGTCTCTGCGGCCGACGGGCGCCGCTACAACGTGCTTTATCTGGCAACAGGTACTGGGAACTATTCCTTTTGGAGTTCCCCAGAGTTTTCTTTCCCTTCGAGGATAGGGAACCCAAGGGAAGCAGACAAGAACCCCCAGTGCAGAGTGAAGCGAGGGGCTGTGTTCCCAGCTTGGCATATGTTTGTCAAGCCGAAAAGAGCTGCCAAGTCCCCCTACAGCTAAATACATCCAATTTGGCTGCATGGGCAAAGACAGGCTGACAGCAGAATCCCAGCACATGGAACTTACCGAGTTGGGCCGCTTCAGCCTGTTGTAGGTCTCAGCCCAAGTGTTTTTGGGGCCAGGGAGGGGTAGCATAGCTCTCCCCAGGTGCAGCTTTGCACTGTGAAGCAGAAATCCTTTGCAAGGGGACCCGCTCTGTCGTCTCCTGTCCCTGCTTGCTCTAGTGCAGCAGCGCAGACTTCCTGCGAGGCTGGCACATCTGGCTGGAGACACAGCCAGCTGATCACAGCTGCCGGCGGTCCTGGGCCAGCCGGAGATGCTGCAGAGCCGAGCTGAGGCAATTCAGCCGCAGGTGGACGGGACAGCAGAGCAAAAAGTTGGTGAGCTCAGTCTGGTGAGCTGCCTGTGTTTCCACGCAGCGCAGCTACTCGCTACCCAGAGGATGCAGAGGTCTCTAACCCAGCGCATCCCTCTCTTGCCTGCCTACTTCCCTGGGCTTGCTCCCTACGGCTGTGCTCAACCCTTATTCTGCACCGCGCTGGGATTTCTTCACTTGTGGAGGGATGTTCTGGGGCTTTTGTTTCCTAATCTGTGATGTAAAAAAAAAAAAAACACACCCAAAACAAAAACCAGCAAATCCGCACACGGCTCTCCGTAGGTGGCCTGGGTTGGATTAGGTCCCACCCATGCTCAGATTGTTCTTATCTTGCCAAAAATCTTATCTTAAATGCAGCTAACGCCTTGCGAAGTCCCGCCAGGGAGCTTGCTGCAAGATGCGGGGTTTGGCAGGGCAGCTGCCCACCCTCGCTGAAGGCAGGCACGGAGGTAAAGGCCAGCACCTGGGGGGTCTCTAATCCCTGCTTGACCTGGGAGTCGCATCTTTCACCTCCCCCTGGTCCATGGTGGAGAAAGGAGCGACTATTTGGGAAGGGGAAACCGTGCAAGTACTAAAAGAGGGTAAACGATGTGGATTCGTGAGCCCTGTTCCCTCGGGATCTGTCTTTCCACCCCTCCACCAAACTGACTCATTTTCTTAAATCACCAGTTTGGAGTCATTTAACTGGGGAGGGGAGTCAGTTCAATTAGAAAAACGGGAAGGAAAAAAAAAAACAACCAAGTTTCAGCCTCAGGCGAGCGGTGAGATGAGGCTCACGCAAGAACAGGCCAGCGATTGAAGTAGAGCGGAGCTCGAGAGCGGTTGGTTTTTCTTGCTGAGGCCTTTACAGCGCAGCTGACCAAAGCGGGCGGCGCAGCTGGGTCCCGGAGGGCGATGGGAGATGGGTTCCTCGTGGCTCTTGGCTGGGAGGACGACAAGGCTCTGCTGTGGGAAACGCTGCTGTCTGGGGGACGATACCCTAGCAGAGATAGCGGGCTCCTTCTGAGAAAAGGTCCCGTCTTCTCTGGGTGGCCGGTTTCAGGAATCCAGTCGAGGCTGGCTCTGCGGCGTGGGTATTGTCTGCCACAGCGAGGGCTGGAGGCAGAGCTGGTTCTCTGCCCGGCTTCCCCACCCCTGCCTGCAGAACCCCCTGCCTTGCCTTTCTGCTCTCCGCCGTGCTTCGTCAGCGCTCTCCCTTCTTTCTTTCCAGACAAGGGATCCATCCACAAGATCGTGGAGCTGCCGGATGGGGTGCAGAACATCATGGAGCTCCAGGTTTTCCCAAAGAAGGACCCGATCCAGTCCATGATCCTGGACCACAGGAGGGTGGGTCTCTGCCCGCTCCATAGAAAGGAAAACAGCGGGTCGGGCTGCAGCTTTGAAAGGAGGCAGCAGGGGAGGCAGGGTCCGATGGCTTAATGACAGCCCCTGGATCTGGAAGTAGCCTCTGGGTGGGTTTGTGGGTGGTCCCGCAGTGTGCTTTGCTAAATCCTAACAGCTGGCCTGATGTCCCCAGTCCCGGGTAACTCTCTGTCTCTTCAGGCCAGTGGGCAACGGAGCTTTTCCAACACCTCCTCTCCTGGAGGCGGGGGAATAACGTGGCTGTTTGCTCCCTGGGTGAAATCCACCCCAGTATCACAGTGAAGCTGCAGAAGTGCCAGACAGCGAAGCTGCAGGAGAAGTGTTAGACACTCGTAAGATGGCACTGGGACACAGTGCCGGGATGATCAGCCCCTCTGCTTTCCTCCTGCAGGCGATGCTGTACGTCGGCTCAACAGATAAAGTCATGGAGATACCCATGGACATGTGCAGGGTGTATCGCAACAACTGTGACAGCTGCTTGCTGGCCAGGGACCCGTACTGCGGGTGGTTCAACGGGAGCTGTCAGTCGGTTTATCTAAACCGGTACGTGGCACCGACAGTCTGCTGTTTCTTCATCACCTCCAGCTGGTTGCCTTTGTGTGAGAAATACCCAGACCCTCACTATTCCCCTTCCTGGCCAGGGCCTCACATGGTTTTGAGGCCATCCTCCCATCACAGAGAGAGAGAGATTGAGCCCGTTGTGTCCAAGGCGTAGCAGCGCAGACGTCTGTGCTGTCCCCAAAACCTCTGCCTCTGCAGGGATCCATCCCTCCCACGGCACCCCTGCTCTGGGGAGGGAGAGGTCAATGGGCTTTGTGCACCCAGCCCCTCTTTGTGCTGTTAGAAACGCGTGCGGCTCTGCGGGTCGGGATGCTGTTTAAAGCAGTCGATTGTGGTGAGCCACTGGGTCTCATGTTTGTCATCCACCAGCCTCCTAAGTGGGGGTGTGGGATGTGTTTTTTCCCTGCCCAGGTAATAGCAGGTGTTTAAACTTTCTTCCTTATCTGATCCGATCCACTGAAGCGCTGCTTCCCTGACATTACGGCTTTGTTAATGCTTGTTCCCATCTGCTAGGGAGGTACATCAGAACCTGAACCTAGACCCGTGGAGAGGAAGGTGCCAAAAGGGGGATATTAAGGAAGGTATGTAAAGGTTTTGAGCTGTAGGCCGTTTATCCAGGGGGTTGTCTGGGGCAACGTGTCCCGATCCTCAGGTCTTTGTACGGGCTCTGCCAGGTGTTGCAACTCATTGCTGGGGAGCTGGGAATGATCATGCTGAAACCAACACACCGAGCAAGTCTCGGCTTGGGAGTTAATTGCTAGATTAATGTGTTTGAGCTGGGTGAGAGGGCTTAAACTCGGTCTTTGCTGATGTTCTGGGAGAAGAGCCCCATGGACTTCACCAGGCGTGGGTCGGGCCCTGCCGTTGTCGTTAAATGGCTGTGTAACGTGTCCCCATCGACCCAACTGTTCTTCCCTCCGGACCTGGGGGGGAACTCTGTGGTTCCTGGACGTGCCTGTCTCATCCCCCACCTTCCCAATCTCTTCCCGTAGATGACTATCAGAACATCACAGTCGTCCCTTTCTCCCGCTACTACCTCAACTGTCCCATCGAGTCCCACTATGCCACCTACAACTGGTACCACAACAACAGCCTCATCAAGACCTGCAACACCACCCACCCCCAGCAGGACTGCTTCCACTTCATCCAGAACGTGAGCCACGTTCACTACGGCCACTATGTCTGCATCTCGGAGGAGGACGGCTTCAAGCAGGCTCTGGTAAAGGAGCGGCTGGTCAACCAGCT
This sequence comes from Ibidorhyncha struthersii, assembly GCA_013398815.1. Lineage (NCBI taxonomy): Eukaryota > Metazoa > Chordata > Aves > Charadriiformes > Charadriidae > Ibidorhyncha > Ibidorhyncha struthersii. Next base: position 144,693 of record VZSZ01008159.1, read on the forward strand.
CAGGTTCATGTCCCAGAAGGGCCAGGCCACCATGACGTTTGGCTCTTGGCTGCAGCTTCTCCTGATGGTGGTGTTGGTGGAGCTCTTCCACTGAACGCGACAGGACTGTGTTCCCACCATCCCGGCTGCTGCCGCTCTTCCTGCACTTGCTGTCTGCTCCTGAGGCGAGGTCCCCGTTCTCTTCGTCACTTCCTTGGACGTTAATCTTTGAATGTCCCGAAAGGGATCTTGGGCGGTGACCTCTTTGTCTTTGGCCTTGGTGGAAGAGTCATGGCGAGGAAGATGCGGCGGCTGCAGGGCCAGATGGAGCAGGGTTTGGGGACAGGGAGGGAAGGGGTACCCTAACAGGCGGAGGACGTTTGCTGTACCCGGCAGCGTGAAGGGAGTGGGGTCAGCCTCTCCCCGAGCCTGTGCTGGTAGCTCCGTACTGGTCATCGTCCTGAGCCTACCCGGGGTACGGACATTCAGGGGACTTCTGCCGATGTGCATGCACTGATCCTCAGGGCGCGATGACTCCTCTCTTTGGGAACGTGCATGTGATGAAGAGGAGCAGCCAGCCCTTGGCCTTTCTAACTGGTTGACCTGTGCTTCGCTCCAAGCGGGGACTGATGCCTCCCAAGTTTTTAGTGGCTAACGTCTGTCCGGGTTGGCAAGCAGCTGGAACGCTCCCAGTGTCACATGTGAGTCCCCTCCTGGTCTGGAGAATTGGGCTCTGGAAGGCTTTTAGTTTTGGTTTGTTTGTTTATTTTTATTTTTCCAGCTGGCTTTGACACGGGAGGGAGATGGGGAAGTAGCACTGGAAACCTGCAAGGCAAGGGCAGGCACAAAGTTAGCGTTTTGCATGGAAAAGCCTCGGAAGGTGACTAGATTTGGGGTGTGGGGAAGGACAGACCGAAGGGGACAAGAAGGGAAGGTGGAAGCGGAGCCCAAACCAAACCCAGGAGGCCCAAGAAAGAAGTTTTAAACGCACAAATCCTCTGCAGGCAGCTAAGGGCATTTATCTGCGGGGAGCAGGCGGTCCCTGCTCCTAGCACCTCTCCTCCAGGAGAGGGACCGGGCTTCCTCAGGGAAAGAGGCGGCACGCTGCCGATCTCAGGGCGATGCCCACGGGCTCAGGGGGGCTGCGGCTGTGCCCACCACCCGGAGCAGATCCCCCTCTCTCCCTCGCAGTGAGAGGACGGGGGAGGATCGGGGTTTGCTTCCCTTGAGCTTTTGAGGTCTCCGAGCAAGACTAAACTGTGAAAAAACGGGATGCTCTCCCCGCGCCTGTGTGCAAGGGGCGATCCCACACCTTGTCCAAACCTTTCCCAGCCCTCTCACCGGCCCAAACACCCCAGCCTCGGGCCGGCTAACGGAGGGGGTGTTGTATCTCATGCTTCCAATAACCTGGCACAGCTCCCGCTTCGTGCCTGCTCGGAGACGCTCAGGAGTGCCCGAGGGGTCTTTTTGGCAAGGAGAGGGGAGATGCCACGTGCCTCTCGCTTCCACAGACTACGGACAACAGGCCAGAGCTTCCTACTGCACTACATTTCCAAGAACCACCCCCCCCTTCCCCAAATCTAGGATAGAGCTTCTTACGTCCCTTCTCAAAGCACTTTAACTTTGTCAACTAACAAATACCTATTTATTATCAACTGATAACTGTACTTGCTTAATTTTATAATATTCTAGAAAGTGGGTTCAAATTAGAGAAGAGAAAAAAAAAAAAGGCAAAAACAAAACCGACACAACATCTACCAAAAAATCCACCTTTTGGAGGTCGTGACCAAAGCGAGAATGTGATTGCTGGAATAAAAAATGGAAAAGAGCAGGCGAGTGCTGGGTTTCTCACGGGGAGCCGAGAGATGCCGCTCCCACGGTGGCTGGGGGCTCCCCTGTCCCTCTTCACCCATGACCGTGGGGTCCCACCCACCCTTTCCCAGGTCTTCTCCAGCAGCCCGACTCTTGTGTCCTGGGCTTGCTGCTCCTGCTTCAGCCTGGCACCAGCGGGAGCGAGAAGCTGGGCGAATTCCCGCTGGAAAAACCCAAGGAAAGGAGCCGGGGGGGTGTGTGGTGGTGTTAGCAGCACCCCGCTCATCACCACCCACTGCCTGCGGAAAACGAGGGATATAAATAGCGGCGGCAGGTCTTCGTGGGCACGGAGCCCTCCCGGCACCTTCTGCCTGCGCCTCTGCCGCTCGCCGGGAGCTGGGGCAGGCATCCGGCGGTGCTCCCGCTCATCCTTCTCTTTGACAGTCGGGAATGTCATTTGGGAGCTTGGGGACAGGCTGACAACCTGCAAACCGGAGCGGTGCCGAACCCCCCAGCTCTCTTCTTGCTGGTTTGGGAGATAGCTGGAAGTGTGTGTGTGGGGGGGAAAAGGGCTGGGCTTGGGATGGAGGGAAGCAGGGAACAGGAATTCAAGCAGGAGAGAATATCTCCTCCTCCATCGAAGCACCTTGGCATGAGGGCAGTGCTCAGAGCTTTCAAATGGTCGCGGCTTCAGCTAAACCTGTGCCCGCCTGCCTCCCTCTGTAGGTATCGTCGGAAAATATTACGACGTTGGCATTTGGGTAGGACCCCCCTGAGCTCCAGCCCTGGTTTTGTCATGATGTCCCGGTCATCTTCCTTTTGCAAAGCATCGGAGGTGATGGGGGACCAGCCCCGGGGGGGGCTCGGGGCTGGTGATGACGGGCACCTCTGTCCCCTGGGCCCTGTGCTAGAGGTCCCCCCGCCACCCCCACCCCCCAACCCAGGGTTTGCAGGAGGGTTTTGCAGGTCCCCCGATCTGCGGAGGGAATTGGCAGCCGAAAGCGAAAAGCCCTCCCCTGCCTTATTTCTTTCTTCGCCCTGGGTTTGGCAGAAAACTTCCTGATGGCGCTGACAGCATATGCCGTAGCGGCATTTTGACGTAAAGACGGAGAAACGAGCCTGAAAGGCAGGCGGGTTGCAGTGGAGCTAAAACAAGAAGTGTGATTTCTGGCAGTTTCCCCCCCCGCCTTCTCTCCCCTCGGCGGCGGGAGGAGGCGAGGAGCTCGCCCGGGATGGGGAGAAACCCGCCGCCCAGGCGTTATCGCTCAGGTGCCGTGTGCGGACGCCGAGATCTTTTCCATTTCCCAGCTCCTTTGCTGCCAAGTGTTGGATTACCATAACTCTAAAAAAAAAAAAACCCCAAACCCTT
>VZSZ01008165.1:0-74326 GCA_013398815.1 Ibidorhyncha struthersii
CCCCGGTGCGGTCCGTTCCCGCATCCCGAATGCAGCTGCAGGACTGCGCGCGGGGTCCCGTGTGAACCGGCACAGCTGGAAGGGGTGAGACCCCGGCGTTACGGAGTTACGGATCTAGGTTTTATACTAACCACAGGAGACTTTAAAAAATAAGCTGCAGGCACTTGCATATGTGGAATATGAACAGAACTTCCCCTTAGAGAAGCTGCAGGAGAAGCTCTATTCTCCAGATAAATGTTTCTTTTGAAAAATCCCTTTTTGGCTAACGTTTGACTATTAGTACGATTAAAGGGCCTGCTTAAACCAGAAGCTACTATTGAAATACATTGTAATTTTGCCAAAGAGAATTTCCGTTTGTGGTCCGATCCCTAACCCAAGCTTTCTTCTGTGCCTGTGCCTGTGCCTGTGCCTGTGGTGTAACAGAGGACTTTGGGATTCCAGGGTCGCAATTCAAGTGCTTGCAGGAGCCCTCCTATTCCTCTCGCAATTGACACTTTTAAAATTGGCTTTTTGTGAGAGTTGTGTCAGGAGGGCTGCACAAAATCCTTCGGTCGGCTTTATGACTCTACAGTGAACTTCTGACATATACAGCAAGATGACCCTCTTGTGATAAGGGTAATCTACACACTGTATAGTAAAATTTACTGAATTTCAGCGTGCAGAAAGCCATGAATCTCTTGCTGCTCTTGTGTTACACTAGAATAGAAGGAGTAAGTGTAAAGCTAAAGAGAAGCTCCTGATGCAGAGCTTGGATCGTTATTTGTTGCTGAGTAATGTCCAGTAACCTAACCTACGTCCTTGCGGAAAGAAATTCCAAACTCAACAGTTTTAAACTATAAATAATACTGATGCCTGGAGAAATGTGAAATACAGTATCAAGGACTTGGTCTTTCTCTGGCGTAAAACTGTTAATTTAAGAAAAAATGAGTAATGGAGAACCTTTAAGGATAAAAAGCATTGCTACAGCAAGGAGAGGGAAATACTGGAAAATCTGTAATGAAATGCAGAATTGTTTCAGCACCTCAGATTCCTTCCTTCAAAGGTAAGAATTTAAATATCACTGTCAAAACATAAAAGCCAAAAGTGCTCTGTTACACACCAGTGGAAATCCAGAGTACTTGCAGTGACTGGAAGGGTGATTTTCATCCATCTTTCCTTCTGGTTGCTCCAGGGCTTGCAGCCAAACCAACCTGTCACCAGGTCCCCCAGAGCTGCCCGGTTATATATCCCCAAGTCAGGAAAAACAGTGGAGAACCAGCACCCAAAGATGATGAGAGGGTCTCTTGACATTGGGACAGCCTTTGAAAGGTGTAGATGCGCAAACCATTTATTATTTGATAGAAGAAATCACTGACACATGGAAAATGTCTGTTGTAATCCACCTCTCAAGGACCCTCTTGGGTGCGAGCTGGTTGCCGTCATGGAGCAGCAGAAGCTAACACTGAAGGAAAGCTACAGCAGAGCCCTACAAGGGGGAGGAGGTGAGGGGGCTCTCAAACCACCCCGGAGGCCATGGGGGAGGATGGAGGAAACGGGGAACCTGAGAAGGATGGGGAGAAGGGAAAATGAGAGGAAAAGGAGGTGAGGAAGGAAAGGAAGGAAGGAAAAGATTAAAAGAGGGGAAGACTTATTCAGAAGTTACGCAAGGGACTAGAGACAAGTAAAATCACACTTCTATGAAAAGGAGGGAGAGACTTGCAAGTTGGGCTCCAACTAGAAAAAACACCTCCTGACTGTTTGAAGGGCCTTTGATGTCAAAAGAAGCGTTTTCACACTTAAAAGTTTAGTGTGTCTTTGTGTGCTTCCCTGGGCCTGGGCCTAAAGGAGAGTCACGCCAGGCCTGAAGGAAGTGAAAGAAAAAAAAATCATCACACGTAGTTTCTCTTCTTGCCAAAGACACCAGGGGAAATAGTACATTAAATATTAAGAAATTAAATACTCAGTTATTAAGTATGGAAATAGGAAAAAGATGAAACTCTCAGAAGCCTGAGATAAAACACGTAGAAAGGAATGGAAAGAGATACAGAAGATGTAACAGGTTTTAGTTTACTTTGAAGAAATGTGGATTCTATTAATTTCTCTGTCTCAGCTGCCAAAACATCTCTCTTCAGATTATAAGTGTAAAGTGATTATTTGTGAACCAATTAAGTAATGTGATTAACACGGCTCTTAAGCAGAGGTGCTGTTTTACACACAGGGATGGGGCTGCAGATTTTCCCACACGTCCGTCGGTAAGTGTGTTTGAGGAGACAGCTGATAAGCAGCGCCTGTCTCAGGCTGTGGAAGCAACTTCCCTCCCGTGGTGGATGAAACAAATCCTTCTTGATGCATTAACTTTGAAGGATACCTGGAGACAGAGAGAGACTCAAAAAGGCAAAATACTGTTGCAGGAGAGTAGAGTGATATTGAAGTAGTCCAAGGCTTCAGTTGTAGTTGTCCATAAATTACAATAATGTACTAGGTTTTGCTTAGTGCCTCAATTAAAAATAAAATTTAAAAAAGCCTGTTCTGCTTTCCTGCTTCTTTTCCCTGCATGGTCTTTCTTGTTACTCAGTTCAGAACAGGTGACACAGTTTTTGCTGTCTGTGGCTGTATCTGTGTTGGTTTCGAAGGCATTTTCTGGGGACAGCACACGGATGTTACACCGTGAGCTTTGCCTTCGTATATTTGCATGCTGCTCTTGAAAACGGCTAAGTCTTTTGCAGTCTTCTACCAAATGGGATTTGATTATATAGAAATTATTCTGAATCCTTGCTTGTACGCTTGCTTTGCTTGTAAGGGTCTACAGCACAATCACTATTCAGTTTGCACAGCTAGGGAACGTTTGCCTACTAAATAACAAGTAGCTTTTATTTGTATGATTCTTCCCAAACCCGTAAAGCATTATAAGAATGGTAGGCATTATTATTTTAGAATGAGTCAATGTAATTAAACTCGCAGTGGAATGCACGGCAGTCAATTTTTACTATTGCATTTTCTCTATATGTTTAAATGATCATTCAGTTATGCTTACATTACTTGCTTTATTTACATTTAGATTCAAAAAATTAAGGCACTCTTGGACTTCTGAAGTGAATATTAAAACTAAGCAGAGGGAAGGAGGGGGTCTTGACAGCTCTGTCTTTTCTTCCTTTTGTTGGACCTAAACAATCTGGTAAAGCAAGCAAAAAAATACCAAACTGCTTTCAGACCATGGTAATACTTCTGCAAAATGGACAAGTTTGATGATGGGATGCTCTGTCTGCTCCTGAGACTGGAGATGGGATTTTTGATTGAGACCGATCAGTCGATTGATTGATCTATCTATCTATCTACATATACATCCCCCTCCATTGTGGAAGCCTAGCAGTAGCTCTGCAGAAAGGCTTTTCTTACAGGTGGAGAGGGTAACCTCTCTGTTCCCTGACAAAAGACAGACTGTACAGAATCAGTGGCTGAAAATCCTTATGGAAGCTACAGCAGGACCACCACCCCCAAAGTACATTGGCTGTTACAATACCTGTCCTGGCAACGAACGCGTGACATCCTACCCTTGCATCAAGGTCTGGAGGGTGTATCTGAGATTCCCCGTATAAAATAGTCACAGAAAATGCATTCAGTTGGACTGGGTTTTTTTCAATGCCAACTTAAAAGACTGGTTAAGGAGGACATATTCCTTAAATTTCTCTTGACGCTATTTTAACACTGGCAAGAAAAATCTTTGCTCGCTTTGTGTTTAACCACAATATTGAAATCAGGAAAGAAAGGAGGACATCCATATACCTCCGCAATCTCCTTACGTACATGCTGGTCATGTCGGCCACAGGTCAGAAAGATGTGTGTTTAACAGTGCAGTGGAATGGCAGCAGATGTTCAGGCAGGCTCTGCAGCTGCTCTGCCTTATCTTCCCCAACAGCCCTGGCTGCTGTTCGGCCCCCTCCCTCGCACCTTGCCTATATAATCGGCCTGTCTTCGTGAAATTCATCCAGATAAAAATTACCCTGAAAAAAAAAAGCAAAGAATTTTGACCATAAAAACAACAGATAAATGTTAAAACTCTATAAATTAGGAAAATGACTGCGCTATATTGCAGTTTCGTTTCAATGAACTTGTGAAATAAAACAGTACTTCCTCTGAGAATACGTGGTGTCCGTTGCCAGTCTCAGTACGGCAGCCTATCAAACCGCTGCAGTTTTTCAACAAGTTTTATCACGTTCCTCATAGTTTGGGTTTTTGTGGATGCAGCAAGCCAGGCATTGCCTGTTGTGCAGCTTTCACTACACATCTAACCCTCTTGGCAATGAGATTACGTTCTTTGCAATAAATTTGGCATAAATTATGCAGGAGCTTTTAATCTTGGTGGAAATGAGCTTGGTGGCATCGAAGGCTGAAGAGGAATACTATTCTAGTCCTGAGGAACTTTTTCAGGTCCTGACTATAGTGACATCCATTAGTTCCTCACCCTCTCTAGAAGTCATTTACAGTTTCTTAGATGATTGTCCTGGTTTGAAAGACACAGGACTAATTTATCTTCTCATACTCAGGAGGACTGCACTTTTAGAAGACTGTAGTGTCTGAACTGGTGAAAATATTTACTCTATAGCCAGCTATGGTGTGTGGGTTTCAAGGTCTCAGTGTTTTCGAGCTTGCCAGGTGCAGGGATGAGGAGGAGCAAGACCTGAGCACTTGACCCAAGCTGGCCAACAGGACTATTTCATACCATGAATGTCACATTCTACATAAATTAGGAAGTTTGCTGCAAAGTTCCCTCTCCCTTGATGGCTGCCATCCTGAGAACTTCTTGCTCCGGTGCCAGACCCCTGAGGCCTTCCCTTCCTCCCAAAGCCATAGCGCTCGCAGTGTTTGACATTTACTGTCCGCTGCTGGGAGTGCACAGCTTCCTACTGATATAGTTGGCTGAGTATAATCTTTGTATATTTTGTATTGGTATCAGGATCAATATTGGTTCTTTAGTGTTATTAATGTTAATTGTCTAATCTTATTCTATTGAATCTGTTTATACTTCAGCTCCCTGTTTTCCTTGTTTTTTCCCTGATTCCCCTTTCCTGGGTGGGGAGGGGTCATTGGGTGATAGAGTGATTGTCTAAACGACAATAAATTGTTGTGTGTTTCTCAAACCATCCCAAAGATAAAAAATACATTCTATTTCTTTTATCTTCTTTGCAGATCATAAATTTGATTAAATTGTCTTCACTTGACCGCACAGATTTTTCTTAAAAATTGAAGGAAAGATACTTCTGTTAGTGGCGAATTCGTTTACCCCGTTTATCAAAATACTTTTTCCAGTTTGTTGATTTCTTCCCACTAATTCACATGTAAAATTAACAGCATCTTTGAGGATATCTGACAAAATCTCTTCCTGCAGTACTTCACTGAGATGAGACGGCGGACACACCACGGCAGCAGGGAGAACGCCTCAGCTGGCAAACTTGCATGGTTGCAGTAAGGCCACCCCACTAGCAGAGGCCCTGGTATGGCATCGTAGTTATTCCTCCATTATGATTTTCTTGTCACAACCAGGAGAAGACAAACTATTTCATCACTGCCCTACCACAGATGAAACTCCTGTCCAGTTGTTTTAGAGAAATCCATTGGAGGGAAGAAGAAGAGATTGCTATGATTAATCTATACATTTCTAATTGCGAGGCTTTTAACAGTTCAAAATTAGGTGTTTAATCTTCTTGTGTTGCAGTTGTTTTTAAAGGCTCAGTTGCCAGTAAACTTACACTTGATATCTGAATTTCTCGGATTTGCACGCTCTCATAGAGACCAGATAGTGTTCAGCTGGGGTTGGTTAATATTTCCAGTTTTAGTCAGGGTTACTACTCAACTTACAGCAGCCAGCCAAGAAAACTGATTTGCTTGGAGCTCTGTTCTTTTTCCAGAGGCCCATCTTGCACATATGGTGGCGGACAACAAGTTGACCATGAGCCAGCAATGTGCCTTGGTGGCCAAGAAGGCAAAAGGTATTCTGGGGTGCATTAAAAAGAGCATGGCCAGCAGGTTGAGGGAGGTCACCCACCCCCTCTACTCTGCCCTGGTGAGGCCACATCTGGAGTAGTGTGTCCAGTTCTGGGCACCCCAGCTCAAGAAAGACAAGGAACTATTGGAGAGAGTCCAACAGAGAGCTACAAAGATGATCAAGGGGACTGGAGCACCTCTCTTTTGACGAAAGGCTGAGAGACCTGAGGCTTTTTAGCCTGGAGAAGAGAAGACTCAGAGGGGATCTCATCAATGCTTATAAATACCTAAAGGGCGGGTGTCAAGAGGATGGGGCCAGACTCTTTTCAGTGGTTCCCGATGACAGGACAAGGGTCAATGGGTACAAACTGGAACACAGGAAGTTTCATCAACGTGAGGAGAAGCTTGTTTACTTTGAGGGTGACAGAGCACTGGAACAGGCTGCCCAGAGAGGCTGGGGAGTCTCCTTCTCTGGAGATACCCACAACCCACCTGGATGCATTCCTGTCCAACCTGCTCTAGGTGAACCTGCTTTGGCAGGGGGGGTTGGACTAGATGCTCTCCAGAGGTCCCTTCCAACCCCTACCGATCTGTGATATCTGCCCAGTACTGTATACGCATAGCAGTTGTGTTCGTGTCCCTGGAGCAGTGGTGGTGTCTGGGTAGCTGGTTCTCACCTCGGCAAGAGAAAACTCCAGGTTTCCCCACCCCAGCAGGGCCTGAACCATCATGTTATCAGTGTTTTCCTCAGACTTTAACCAGCACAACCAGCCAGGCGAAACTGCTGCTACACCATCAGTTCATCGATGCATCATCAAGTTAGCAAGCCATCTGCAGCTAAAACATGAAAAAATACTGTGCACTGTAAAATTCTTCATTTCTGTATCACACTTTTGACTAATTTTTTTTTGTAAAGGAGAATTAACTTTTCGTTTCTTCTATGTGGTTCAGGAATAACTTCGGCTTTTATTTGTAAAAGTTTGGAAGAATGAGGATTAATTACCGTATGTAAGAGAGAACACGTGTTCTTTCAATCAGCATTGACTTCTTTAAATCGAAGAGGGAAAACAGCAACCAACAATGCTGCCAAAATAAATGTTTAATGGAGCACAAGGTTGTAATTTTCTCTATAATGAGGCGTACCATCTCTAGGAGCAAAATGGGTACCATCTCTGCAGACAGGCATGTACTTAGAAACATAAAGACGCAATACCCAGAGAAGTCTTCACAGTTTCAAGCTACAGACAATACAGGAAGGGAATAACTCAATAGACTTTATTAATATTCAAACAAGCAGCTGTCAACACTTCATCCAAGAACAAGCTGAAGCTCCTTACATAGCTTTTACTACCATAATAGTCGGGTTCATTGGCAGTAGATTGGAAAACATGCAATACTAATGAACCCTCCCTGCTTCTCCTGGCCTACCATTTAATCCTTCCTAAAGTGAAAAACATTTACTACATATGCAATACCACGCTCCCAAGAGGCTTCAGGTTCAAGAGAGATGTTTCAATTTTGTTTCTTAGCAACATACATCCAATAAAAGTGAAACACTATACAAACTGTAATATATTTGTGTTGTTTTAATCTATAATGCAGTACTTTGCCAGTGCTAAGGAAGTACACTGCTACAGCATCTTTACAATGTCTCTTATAATTAGACATACACATTTTTTGTTTTCCCATGCTAGATTACCTGCTGCAGAATATATTTCTGAAAACCCTATAATGTATTCATGAATAATAAATAAAGAGGCAAGTTCTGCTCTAATAAGGGCACACTTGCCAGGATTATAGCGTGGTCTGTTACATAGGAAAATATCTTTTGATGTCTCGTTTGTAGGCAGCATTTGGGCATCTTGTGAGGAGTTGATTTCTACAATGAAGATCGGCCAGGCTCCAATCCAAGGCTAAAAGGATTTGTACAGCACTTCTGTCTTGGAAGGACAGTAGGCATGGCTCACTATCTTCTTCTCCCCTCTCCAATACCTGACTTGATGTGACCAAAACCACTTTTGTGGTCTCTTGACTTCAGTGTCACATCGAGGAAGAGGTGGAGCCACCCAGGTCTCCAAAGGCACATAGAGAAATATGCCCTACAGAGGAGGTTTCAAAATTTCACTCACCGCAGCTATGGTTCTTCCCTGCCATCATTTGGAATAATTGCTTCCCCAGTGCCTGCAGAGAGGAATAGGAAACGTGGTATTTAGCTTCTTCCTATGCTTTTTATCCTTCTCCTGTATATATTTATCTTTAAAATTCAGAAATGACTCATCTCTAGAAAAACTGTAGTACTTGTATTCTGTAAGTGCCTGGCAATAACAGTTCCAGCACATGAACACTGCATGTTCAATAGGCAAATGTTAGAAAGGTGGAAATGACAAAATTCACTATATAAAGAAGTTCTGTCTTGTTATTTAATGCAGCATGCGAGATAAAAGAAAATAGCAAAAATGGCATCCTGTCTTCCATCAGCTTGGAAATACCCGATTCAAGAAATTCCACAACGTTTCCAGTTCACATCATGATCCGCCTTCCTGAGGAATTTCCTGCCCCGATCCTCTTCATGCTGATCTTACACATTATATTCCCTACGTTAAGCGCTTCTACAGACTAACTTATATTTTCTATCAGTGTGAGCTGAAAAAATCAGTCTGAAATATTCAGAGAAAACTGGTTTGAGGGGAGGCCTGTAAGTATCTAGCACTATAGATATAACTTATGAATTATTTGACATTGAAGGAAAACAATACCAGGCAGAAACACCAGGTGGAACTAGGAGGAGAGGAAAGAAGGAACGCAAGAAAAAATTCTGCTTCATAGTTCACCAAGTTTTCTGAAGAAATACTTTTCCTAAATGCATTATTGGTAGAAAATTACGTATTTACTTATATTTCACTAATTATCAGCTTCTCTGGATGCATACAAAATTTAACAGGCCGATTGGCTTTTTAAAGCAGAGAAGCAAACAATCTACTCAGAAATAATGAATATGATAACTCAGCCTAATATGATAGCCCAGCTTGACACCTCTCTTTGCATGCAAAATCTGGTGGCAAGACATAAACTGTCCTCATACTGTGCCCTAATTACCTGATTTTTTTTAAGAAAAGCTGAACATTTAGTAGCTCTTGCTGAGGTCAACTAGAAAGTTGTGGCTGATGTCTGCCTTTGTAAATGAGGTTATAAAAGTCAACAAGCTCCGTCAAAATAGCAGAGGAAATGAATCACATGGTGAAAGAGCAGTTTCTCTTGTGGAAATAGTTAATTCAGCTGATTTGAACTGTCTCAATAACATGAAAGAAAGTGTTGGTTTTTTTTTTCCCCTAGTAGAGACCAATGCAATGCAAGTCCCTGTGGATCAATAGCTACCCCCTAATTTGCACTTAAACCCTGAATAGGAAATCACCCTCAGCTGTAGTGAAATGCTGCCCACACCTTTTGCAGAGGGCAAGGAGCCAAAGATAATCCTGAAGTGAAGTTTTGGAGCAGCCTCTGCTTCTTGCCTCATGGAGAGCTGTCAGAGGAGGAGGTGCTTTGTGGTGGCAGCTCCAAATCATCTCTGTCCTCAGTAAATAGGAGGGGTGCACATCGATCTCTATGCAGAGAAATTATATTAGGAAGTATTTCAGATTTTGTATCTTTAGCTTTTGCTTCTACAGAAAACACAATTGCAAGATCCTGAGGTTTGTAGGATTTAGTAAAACAGACAATAAAATCTTCCACTGCTGTTTACGTGCCCTGTGCCTATTTTCATAACTTTACATTAGTTTTGATACCCATTTAGATATCACTGTTAAAATTCAAGTGACTCCCCAAGTTAAAATATTATCATTTTCTACCATTAAGCAATCCAGGATACATTTGAAGGGATTTTTATATATACGCCACTGCATTATGCTCACAAAGGCACTAATAGCAAAACCTTAACAATTCTGTTTAATCAGAAATATTTACTGGAAAAATTATGTAAAAAATGCATTGCCTGTAATACTGTAATTAATCAAGTATTCAGTGCCCAGCATTCAAGGTGATTTTCTTACGTGTGATGTTTACATGGAGGCATTCATGTTTTCTGGATAGAGAAGAGCAATCATTCGTACTGGGTTTTCTGTATGAGTACCCCTTCAAAAATCAGCATTCACTCTTCATATGCTTCTCTGGGATTTACCTTCCTCATGAGCATTACAATCAGAGCACTTATTTTCTAGATCGCTTACAGAAAGAAAACACAAACAGGTCTTGCATACAATCAAAGCAAATTTTCCTTCATTTGCAGAAATGCTCACTATGTACCCAGCTTTCTATTTACAAAAAAAAAAAAAAAAAGTGTTTTTTTCTACTATGTTAATTTTCCCTTTTTTATTTCCCATCTGAGGAGCCAAATTATAATATCTTATAACTGGAAGGCCAGTTCATACTGTCTTACCCCTTCTGTAATAATTCATCCTTGTGCAAAAAACGTTAATGTGGCCCAGCAGAGCAGCATTTATACCTCATTTGCAGAGCATAAATTATATAGTCCAGGGTATTGCACATTAGGTTTTCCACCCCATAATTTAAAACTGAACATAATCAATAAAATTACAGACTCTACAATGTTGCCTTTCCAGACCACATTTGCATGTTGTCGGTGCTGCTGCGTGTTGTAAAAATCTGCACACAGAGGAAATGCTGGTGCAAGAAGACAATAAATTTGAGGGAAGATCTTCTTTCCCCCAGCAAAATCATATCATAGACTGTTTTCCCCAAAAAATCTGGCCGGGAACTCACCTGTACTGGGCTAATGCAGAACATAATAGGGGCGTTTACAACCAAACACTAGTTTACAGTAGGTATGCAAGTAATAGCATTTAATAAATATACATGAAAAAGTATATGCTTTGGTCAAAAGTCAGGCTGCTATTCAGGAGCAACACCATCACATGCTTTTTTAAAAAGTCACGCAACAAAAAGGGAAAGGCGAGGTAATGTGGGCCTCTGTGACAGTGGGGCTGAGACTGATTTAATCACTTCGTGCTGCTTGCTTATGCAAATGGATCAGCCAAGCCCTGTAATATTAACACTATGGGCCAAACTACTATAAATATTTCTGACAAAATGAGCTGGGAAAAGAGATAAGGCTTTACCACTTCCCGCTTTTACTTTGACTTCAATATGCTAACAAATGTTAATAATATGCTAAAATGCAGAGCTTGGAATATAAAGGTGTCCCCTCAGCTTTCTAACAGACAGGAGAAGGACAGTTTCCCATCAAAGACTGCGACTCTTCAAGATGCTCTGCCCAGATATATGTATATCAGGATGCTGATGATCTCCAGGCATATGAGGGAAGATGCAAAGGGGCAACCACATCCTTTGCCACTGCAGAATCTGGAGGCTGGAGGCAGTGGCTAAAATAGATCACAGGAGCTACTGGCACAACCCTTTAGAAGCACGGATGAAAAGGAGACATTTCAAGCGTGCAGCTATCCCAGCCTTGTTCATGCTCACACAGAAATCAGTATACATCTCTGAAGTGCTGACCGGGCACACCAGTGAGGCATTTTTCCCAAAGCAGGCACCTGAACATGAAGCCTCAGCTGCTGAGAAGTGTTGAAAAACAGCGTGGGCTGACACTACCATCAATACCTCAGAACTGTCTGAAATACAAACCTGTGCTGTCAGTTCCTGTCCCTTTTGGTGGACTCTGGCAAAGCAGCTTCCACCTGTCTTGGGAAGAGAGATCTAAACAGCTGAACTCCTTCCTGGCAGAGGAAGAATGAGGTCTAGCACCTCCAGGGAGGGCTTTCTATGACATGTGAGGCTCAGTTTGGGTCTTTCTATTACCTATTTTCTTTTCAGATGGCTGGCAGCTTTAGATCTGAAGGAAACATTGGTCTCTGCTTCCACAGAAACATAGATTTGGGTTGGGTTTTTTTTTTAACTATCTTGTTTGGTGAAAATGTAATGGAGAAAAGGCATTAAGGGGAATTGGATGCCAAGAAAAATCAAAGAGAACTAAGGCCAGCAGCAGTTCAATCTGCTTTGGCTAAATCAACAGCTTAAGCAACACTGTCTAACACTCCTTTGGAGGCACACCCCTGCCAAAGACGCTATGGACACCTATGCATCCACTTCCCACAATGGTGAAAAACAGGGATATTTCGCAACATGTGCTCAGTAACTTGAATAAATGCCCCGCTATGGAGGAGTTCGTCCATCATTCAGCGTGACTGTGCAGCCCTGCGAGCAGCTGGTACCCTGCCTAGTACTAGCAGAAGCAGCTGCCTGGCTCAGGGACAGACTTCCCCCACAACACACACACAAACACACACACATTTATGCCTGCTGTCAGCTATTTCTCCATCGCCCTCCTAAACACACCTTAACGCTTCAGACTACCTACACGCCCTCATCTACCACTGTCCTCGTCTACCACTGCTCTCCAGACTAAGCCCCCAGTCCTGTGCTCCAAAAATAACTCACCGTTGCTGTCCTGCGGTAGCATCTGCTCCAGAAGCACCAACCCACAGGCTGATCTGTAATAACCATTGGCAAGGAGGTTTGGTGTACGTCGTTCCCTCCACCTCAGCAGTGCTACAGAGCTGTGTCAAGGGGTTGGTTGTCAGTGGTTGAGAGAAAATCACATTTTCCGTGCTTATTTCTGGTTTTGTAACATCTAATGAAGTGGCATGTAAAGATAATAGTGCAATAGACCTTCTGAAAAAAGCCCTATATATTCTCCCCAGTATTTTTTTTTTTCACCAGAATGAGCTGCATTCTGCCTCAGAAAACAAGTAGGAGGCTTTTGCAGGCTTGTAAGAGCTGTCTGTCGCTTGCTGAAAGGAGCTCTCAGAGATCAGTAAGGTTTTAGAGTAAACCACCCTGTGCAAAAAGAGAAGTGAGTTTTTTTTAAAACCTTGCATAAAAAGGAACTGTCATCACAGGGAGACACCGAAGCAGCTTGATTATTTGACTCCTCAAAGCAAAATTTGCCAAGATTTTTAAATGGCAGACAAAAGGAGAGGAGCATCTGCCAGGGTGGAGAAGAGCACAGCACAGCCCAGGTGGGATCTCTTTCCACAGCCCGAACAAAACAGCTGGAGACGTGGTTAGAGATTTCACTTTGTCAAAAGTAATTTTTCAACAGTAAGCCTCCGTGCAGAGAGTGGGGTAAATGGGGATGTACGAGCTCTGGTGCACCATATCCCAGGAGAACACACGATGCAACCACCAGTGCAAAAACCAGCAGGTGACAGAGCTGTGGTATCTTAGGTGACTTATGTACACCTATGTTTCAGGGTCTGGTTGCTCTCAGGAAAGGGAAGTGAGTCCATTTGTCAGCACATCACAGGACTATATACAGGAAGGGTTATATCCCTGTTAGCAATCCCCCATATGGGGAGGACTGAGGTCCCTGGGAGGCTAAAAGTTTCCTTTAAGAACAGGTTAGACAAATATCTGCCAGGAATGACATAAGTACAGGTCATCCTGCCTCGGGCAGAGTGATGGACTAGGTCACCTCTGGCCTGGTCTTATTCTGTGGTTTCTATGTTAATACCCAGATAAATAATGAAGTGGTGGAATTTGGAAAGTTTATAATATCCACAGCTCTATGGAGAATACAAGGGAAATAGATGGAGGTTTTACAAAGGAATATTTCCTAAAAAAATACTAAGGAAACAAGGGTGGGTTTGCACTGTTAGAAAAAAAAAAAAAGGCAAATAGAAAGAGGAGGACAATGCACAGCATTTAAGAGACCTGTTTACCACACAAGTAAATGGAGGAGATGGTCTGCTCTAGATGGGAGGAGCTGGTTCGTAGTCAGACTGGAGCGTAACCCACTGCAGAACAGGCGATATGCAACTGTTGGATGAAAAACAAGAGTTTTGTGAAGACATCACCACAGACCCCCATTTAGGGCTAGAACCACGCGTGCATGCTGCAAAAGCTGTGGGAGAAACTGGAAGGTGTAAAAATATCCCTGGATTGCCAGTCACCAGAAAGTGGCTGGAAACAGCCCTTTCTCAGTTTCCTGATTTGCAAGACTGGTTTGCAAAGAAGAGAAATAGAGCCTACCAGTCTGGATACGTCCCAGTCCAAGTGGCGTCAGAGCCAGAGCCAGCAGGCACTGAGCAGGGCTGCACACAAGGACAGGCTGGGTGGGATGGGTGGCTCCTGAGCCAGCCAGACACCTCCGGGATGCTCAGAGCATAGCTGGGTACTGCCAGGGGCTCATGGGGACATGCCATAGCTGATTGGCACCCTCATAGCGGCAAGTGGCTTGAGGAACATCTATAATGTGCTGTAATTTCTAGCCTTTGAAGGGATAGAAAAAATACATTTTTTTGTGAATTAGTGCCTTTTCTCCAAAGTCAGGTAACTATAGAAGATCTTAGAAAGTTTCTAACTGCATTATGTTGTCACTTAAGATTCGTCAATGTTTTGTCCTGTTGTGTAAAAATACTACTGTGCTTTGATGGGGAAATAAGGCTTTTGCAGAAGGAAGAGAGAGATGAAGTAATTACCATTGATGGAGACAAGAGTCTCTTTTCCACATTTGAAAAGTGTGTGGGGAAAAGTTATTTTATAGCACCAGCAAATGCTACTTGCTTTGGCCATCATTTTGAGTCAGGGGATTTAAATTCCAGAAGAATCTTTCCTGGGAAAAAGAGCCTCTTTCTGATAGATCATATGGTGCTGATGAAAATAGCGAGGCCGAAGACAGACATGTTCCCTTGGGTAGCAACCCTGCAGCACTGAGTCAAAGTGACACTTTTTACAGACTCTCAGACAAAATCCATGGAAATTGCTCTGGAAATTGCCAAGCTCCAAGCTTGTCAATGCCCAGAGCACTTCGGAGATGGACACAGGCTGTGCCTGAAGATCAGCTCCCTTACAATGCCAGCAAATCAGCATTTATGTCAGCAGTGTCTGCTTTCTAAGGTAACCGAAGACCACCATACGAACAAGCTTGTGAAAAAGGGTACCAAATGAACTGGGAGTCCAGCACCCTCTATCAACATTAGTTCTTGATCTACGGCCCTGACTCCAAGGGTGTTTCCATCCACTCCTCTCTGACATTTGTACAGGTGGAGGCGGAGGAGCACAGGGCTAGAGAGGATCTGCTGGGTCACTGAATCCAGTTCCCATCAACTGCAGCAGAGGCTTCAGTCAAAGGGACGTTTCCCATGCCCTCCACACACAAATGTCCGGCCACAAGCTTGGAACCTGTAGGAAAAGACCAGTTATGATACCTTTAATGCAGCAGAGGAAATATTAGGAGAAAGTCACAGTCACAGGATATCTGATGGATGCTTCAAAGTAGATCATGGCCTGTATTGCGCATGAGGGACACACTCTGGCCCTCCCTGCCAAACCATCCAGCATGGTAACGCCTTTCTGGCCCCAGATCACAAACTGCCTTAACTCTCAGTATGTTAATTGGACACAATATGTATGCCTTAGCAAGTAAAAAACTCAATAAACATGGATTTGTAGAGCAAAACCATTAGTGCTGAGGACCTGCCATTGACACAATGGGGGGATAACTGCTAGTCTGATCCCCAGGACCACATGGGGCACATTACGTGTGCAGCTGAGACACATCTGGTTTAATCTCCTTCGGGGAATCCCATTCACACACCCTGCAGCTTTGCTGTGACGCAACCCACACTGTAATGAGCGGGGACCACCACTTCAAAACTACGTTCCTGATCCGGGTTAAAATGCTGATGTAGGTGCACCTGCTAATGACTCACCTGAGAGCATTACACCATCAAGAGCACCTGTGTGTGCCCTCTCTCCCACCCCCTCAGAGAAAACTGTGTGTGTAGGAAACAGCAACAACTGGTGACAAATTATGCATTTAGATGGTAGAAAGGAGTTCCTCTTTGTGCCTTACAGGCGGTCAGTGGACACCCAGAAGGGAATAATGTCATGTTAAAGGATGGTGCACAGAAGCAGTGGAATAGCATCAGCTCCTCTTGCAGGTATCTGTGTATCACAGACCTCTTCTGTCTCCAGTAATTCTCCCTTTCTTTTTGCAGCTCTTGCTGTGAGAAGTGGCTAGGAGGGACATGGAGCTCTTTGATGAAGAACAAACCTGAGAGCTCAGAGTAGTTCAAAAAAGCTCTTACCGCCCGTAAGAGCTGAGCCTTGACAAGCCCCTCTCCCTTCAGACTCAGAGCACTCCTTCAGATGCCAAACTTCAGGGAAACGCGCTTGTGCAGGTCTCCTTCATTTTATTTTTAGAGAAGAGAAATAGGCCATGCATCTTTCAGAGATGTGCTTAGTGTCTGTCACTTACTGAGACCGCAGCCTCACGAAGGGAACAGGCTTTAGACTGAGGTAACCCACACCCAGCCGTCATGGTCTGGAGCCTGGAAACGGCAATGCACTCTGAGCCCTGGCTTTTAGAAAAAAAAAAAAGAAATTCCTGTTACACTTGATATAATGTAAATGATAGAAAATAATTAGTTGTTCCATATCCTCTTAAGCAGGAGTCAGTGCTCAGATTATTCCTTAAACATAAAAATATATCCTGCAGTGGGATTACACAGTGTCTGCAAGTGCAGACACAGTATGCTGCTGATGAAAAGAGTCACTGAGTTTGCCTGAGAGACCTGCGTTTGTCAGGAGACTTCAGACTGACAAATGTTCAAGGAACTAACGTTTAAGAAAGGAGGAAGACACCATTTTTTCCCCCAAACTGAAAAAGAACATATACATGCAGGTTTTAGTGCTGTTCGTACACCCAGTACTAGAAACCTTGCTTTATCTGTTCATTAAATCAGCACCCATTTATCACCACAACTGACTGAAATGATCCTGATGATAAATGACTTGTTACACAAAAAGCAATTGAGGGAGAATTAGTGACATTAAGAATATTTTACAGTTTAAATGATAGTAAGTCTTCTTTCCTGTAAAGTTATTTCTTTCAGTAATCCATTCTGACTTTAGTATCTCCTGAACTAGAATTAGTGATGTTAATACATTTTTTACTATTCAAATTATGGTCCAGCTTTTTTCCATAGCTGGGTATTTCATTTAGCAAAGGAGACTAAATTAACATCCATACAAGGAGATTATTTAATTTAACAAGAAATCTTTCCATGGTTGGATGAGGTAATAAAAAAGCTTAATTATGGAAAGTTACTGATAAAGTTAATAAAAAAAAATCTTGATGAAAGGTATGCCTTTTATGAGAATCTGTAAATTTCTGTACTTTTCTGTTCAAAAGCCTGCCACTCTCCTTTTCATACATACTTGTTATTCTAAAAATCCTAGAGTTCATCAAGAAGAGAAGAATCACAACATCATCTGAAGAATGTAGAATTTGTACATCTAGTTTCCTATTTTATCATTCACAGGCTCACACAGGCCAAATTAATAAACACATTCGCCTCTTAAAAAAACTGATGGGTTCAGAAGACTGGATCTGCTAGATATATAGGAGACAATGAAGATTCATTTAAGAGAATTAATTACACCTTATTGTCAGTAATGAATGCCTTTCCAATTAATACTGTAAGAGCAGAAATTACAAGGTAAAAAAATCTAATCACAGAAGGAACGGGCTTCTGAGTGGCAGCCCTAGTGTATGGCTACTGCCATGCAGGCAGAGAAACTCTCTGGAGAGAGGGGCAGATCCAGCAAATCCTTACTGAGGCTACCCTTAGCAAATTATATCGCTATCTATCTCTCCATATCTGATATATAATTCTAGCTTTACAGGAAATGTAATGAGACTTGTAATGGACTTCATCTGCCTTTTAATAACACCATGCTCGGGAGAAAATCATTATGAAAGGCAAAATCATTATTATGACTGGTTTAACGTAGGCAGGAGCTGAAAGGCAGTAATCTAGGTAATATAGCTATTTAATAAAGAAAAAAAATGTTTACCTGGAAAAAATGTACTTTCAGGGCCTGATCCTAGAGATTTTTTTTTCAGCATGCACAGATTCTACTAAAGTCAAGCTATCAACGATTTATAGAAATAGGTCATTAGGTAGTATTTTAGTCAAGCACCATGAAAACTACTTAAATACTATTAAAGAACATGACTTGCATGTTTCCACAGCCATGTCTTGCACTAAAATAAAAAAAAAATGGCAATGAACCCATTTCCTTTTCGAAAGAGATACTGAGAAGGGATCACAAGCAAGTACCAAGCCTGTGGTGTGAGCCCAAATCCTGCACTGCAGCATGGCCCAGAAATATGGTGCATCCCAGGCAGTCCGTGAAAGCTGCCAGTGAACTTTGAAATAGTAGATATTCCTCCCTTGGGGCCACAGAAAATGTTTAGATGGGCCACCAATCTGGTTTGCACCTTATTATTGAAGGATGTAACACTGCTGCCTTTTCCCAGTATACCTCGTTTCTTTATTTCATTTGGTTAATAAGAGTGATGGTCTGAATTATGAGTTTGAGAGCTAGACCAAGATTCAGCTTTACCTTCACCTGGGCATTGGTAGAGTGGTTTCAGCCCCATCTCCGCACTGATGGAAGCAGTTTTCACAAAAATGTCATCAAAGAAACTGGAAAAACACAACATTACTGGACTGTAGTGTTATGGTGTGTTCTGGTAAAAGAAAACAGCTGAAAGGCCACTGGAAGCATCCTAAAAAGTGGGGGAAAAGCTGCATCTGAACACCAGCCACAATTCATCTCTCTGTATTGCCTTTTGTGCAATACAGTATCTTGGCACCAGCAGGGGACATACAGCTTGTGTTGTGCTGGAGAGGGTGGCTGGTTTGACCCTAGCACACAGGACAACTTCTCAGATGACAAGGTTCAGAGAAATGGCACAGCATCCACAGCGTGTATCCACACCATTCTGGCCCAGAACAGCTCCTAACTCTGAAACCACCTAGGTCAGGGTTTGGGGCAGCTGGTTCAACCAAAAAGCCTGCCTTCACTCCTGCCCCACATCTCTGCCCATTCTGCAAGCACTGCGCATGACGTGTACAGGCAGAGAGCTACTAGACGTCATCCAGTGCAGGTACCACAGAATTTGCCACTGGTTGACATAACACAATGCATGACACATACCCAACAGAATCATAGAAGGCAGGCTGAGATAGCTGGGGTTGTTCAGTCTGGAGAAGAGAAGACTCTGGGGAGACCTTATTGCGGCCTTCCAGCACCAGAAGAGGGCCTACAGGAGAGCTGGGGAGGGACTTTTTACAGGGGCATGTAGTGATAGGATGAGAGGAATGGCTTCAAACTGGAAGAGGGGAGATTTAGAATAGATATCAGGAAGAAATGTTTCACTTTGAGGGTGGTAAGGCGCTGGAACGGGTTGCCCAGAGAAGCTGTGGAAGCTCCATCCCTGGAGGTGCTTAAGGCCAGGATGGATGGGGCTTTGAGCAACCTGGCCTAGTGGGAGGTGTCCCTGCCTATGGCAGGGGGGTTGGAACTCGATGATCTTCAAGGTCACTTCCAACCTAAACCATTCTATGATTCTATAATAGAATCATTTTTGTTGGAAAAGATCTTTAAGATCATTGGGTCCAACCATTAATCCAGCACTGCCAAGTTACCACTAAACCATGTCCCTCAGCACTGCACGTACACGTCTTTTAAATACCTCCAGGGATGGTGACTCAACCACTTCCCTGGGCAGCCTGTTTGAATGCTTGATAACACTTTCAGTGAAGAAATTTTTCCTTATATCCAATCTAAACCTCCCCTGGTGCAACTTGAGGCCATTTCCTTTTGTTGTATCGCCTTTTACTTGGGAGAATAGACCAACACCCACCTCTGCAGTCCTGTTTCTTTGTATTAAGACAAGCCTTATGCCACACAAATACATTATTCTCTAGTTTTTACTTTCTAAAACTACTACATTTTCAGGTCTACATCTTAACAAAATGCATGCTTGAAGTGCATGAAATGCATATTTTATACCTCCAGAACCCTCAGCCTCTGTAAAATATCAACCGACCAATTAAAACCAAACCAACCAAAACCCAAAGTCAGGTTACTGAAGCTTGGTATCTAACACATTAACTTTTCTTGATTTGTCTTGGTTAAAAGGCCAAGAAAATCAAAACAGAGTATAGAGCTGTAATTACTGCTTTACTTGTGATAAGACAGTAAAATGAACTGGTTTACAAATTTAGTTTGATTTCTAGTTTGAAGATTGATTATGCAACCTTCATCAATGTTTTATTTATTTGAAGTTCTTTATCAGTCATTTTAGCACCAGAGGCAAAGCCAGTTCTCCTGTGGGCAAACTTCACTCTAAGACTCACTGAAGTATTTATGCAATGAGATATTTACTTCAGTTCTGGAACATGCAAAAATGTGCCTTCCGCAGTGTGGAAAACCAGCAGATACTCCAAATGTCTGATTTCATCAAACGCACTGAAAATTTACTTAATCCATACAGATTGGCATAGCATATACAGTTATAGTCGTAATAGCTACATCTGTAGCATACTTACTGCCATCACAAACTGTTCAGGATGAGAATAAAGTGAAAACACGGTTTCTTTAAAAATTGTTTATAATTACAATGACACATCCTGTGCATTTTAGCCTGTATTTGCTGCATTTGCTAGAAACTTGTTATGCCTTTTCTGGTTTGCTTGGCTACCTGCTGCTTCCCGCTCCAGCCTAGACATAACTGTGATTTGCTCAGCTACAAAAACAGCTCGTGTTCTCAGAAGGTTTATAGGATCTTTTCCCTCAAATACAGAGGTTACAAATGCATCTATGTTTTGCATTTTAACAGCAAAAAAGGGAAGAGGAAGGCTGAGGCAAAAGTAGAGAAGTGAGATGAGAAGTGTCCAAGAAGATAAGAAGTGCTCAAAAAAGTGCAAAGGTAGGATTTTTTAAATTCATAAATCCTTTTTTGCCCCAATATTGTCATTGCGGATCTTTATCAAGTCAAAAAGTTACATAAGGTGACAGATTTTAGTATTATTATTTGTCTTGACAGTTCCAGAAGAACGAAAAAGCTCTGAGAGGCAGCAAGAAGAGGCCTCTCTAGTTTCACCTAGGTATGGTTGCAAATTATTTCAACCAGATCCAGTTTTAAAGGTTTTATTACACAGTTCTGTCACTGCTCGTGAGAGAGGAGAGATAAGGGAGCACACTCTCTTTCAGCCAGACAGCTCCTGAGCACGTACGGGAATTCCCGGGGCCATCGGACATTGATTTGACATGGGTAGGTACAAAATAGTCTCTGTGGAATGACTGGGCCAGGACACAACGGTGCATGTCGAAGCCCAATACCCTACCACATTAAAAAACTGCATTCCTCATGCTTTACTCTATATAGGTCTGTTGTATTCGATACCAGAAGTAAACTGATTTTAGTGGAGAGACTGAAAGTAAATAGCATGCACTCTGCTGGGAAATGCCACATCCCTGGTGGTGTCACTGTCCCTTGAGGAGGATTTCACACAGAGGGAAGCAGGGAGAGGTTGTGTCTTCAAAAGATTTTGCTGCATAGGAGAGTGGTAACAAGTAACACGCATTTTCTCCATACCCTACTGAGACACTTTCCTCCTATCAGGAAAAGATGTTTTATAAATACACTTAGAATTTTTCTCTTAAATACACTTGTAAGGAGAAATCCAGCATAGCTGGAGACACGAGGAAAGATGGGATCTGCCGGCACCATCCAGAGAAAGCTATCTAACTTGATGTCCCAGCAGGGGAAACGCCGTGTGCTTAATGTGCACTCTTTTGCTTGCTGTTATTGAAAGCCATTATTAGCTTGGAGAGAGAAAATGGTTTGGCTGCGTCTTTCACAGTACAGTAACTCCAGCCAATTGGATTCCTGAAGCAGGCTTTCTAAAAGGTGTATTGTTACTGCCTCTCGATTTTTTTCATGTCTGTACTCATTAACATAATATATGAATAAGTACCCTGGGATGAAGAGAGAGGGAGGTGCAACAACAACCATTTGCAGAACACCACCAGGTTCAAGCATCACTGCTACCTTTTTCAAGGTCAGTAGAGACATGCCTTTGGATAGAGGCCAAAACTGAAGGTATCTTTCAGGCTGTCCCAAAACGTTTGATATGTTTCAGGTGTAGTAGGTGTGTCTAAAGTTAGTACACAGAGATGCATCTGGGCTAAGACATGCCAGGAAAGAGTTGCCTTCACTGTGGCAGTTGGATCCACCTTCTCGTGAGCCCACCCCACCCAGCTGGCCATTGCGCAGGGAGGATGACCATCAATGTCTCCTCGCTGGAATGAGGTATGCAAGGCACAGTGGAGTCCAACTGGGGACAGGCAATTGGATACTGTAGAGCAGTGCTAGGGCTTGAATACTGAAATGAAGGGTGTGGTGGTTCCAGTCTCTTGCCTGCCATATGTAAAATAGTAGAAAACTTCCTGAGCCCATCCTGCACTAAGCGTAGTCACTATTTGGTCTCTGATGGGAAAATGTTAGCATAAGCAAAGGGCTGTAGGCCAAGGAAGTCTGATAACATGTCTCCTAGTCTCCCCACCTTCATAATTAAAAGGAGAAATGAAAAAAGGATTTAGATTGTATTGAAAGAAAAAGCACTAGGGAGCAGATTCGATTTTTGAGTCATCACAGAAATTCTCTAAAATTCAATTACAGTGATGTAAATCTGACATAGGATGTATTATTATAGTACCCCAGAGAAGGTCAATAAAGTGTATTGTAAGGTCTCCACAAGATTTCATCAGGACTATAATATAGATAAGCCTCATTATTTCACATGTTTTGCAGCTGCTCTAACTTAATTTTCAGGGGTGCCATCATATAATTATCAAAGATGATTAAATTTTATGCCCCCAGATCTTGCAGGTTATGTCTACAGGGAAAGAGTTCAAACCTATTATATAATACTGAAGATATAATTAGACTTTAGAGAGTGAATAAATAAATCACACTAAGCAAAAAAGGGCAACATATCTACCAACAGACCAGCACATTTACGGCTGAAGTTAATGTCATATGATGAAAAGACCAATTTAAAGTACTGCAAATTTGCAGGTATTTCACAGAACCTTGACTTTTAACCACTTACCAGTAAAATATCTCTATTCCTTTAGATACAAAATCTGTCCACACTGACTGATGTTTTCATCTTCTCTACAAATACAAATGGGCCACAGTGACTTAATATTGCATGTGTGGGACAGATTTTGCCTCCAGCACTCACTGTGGAACTGCAAGTGTACAAGATTTATGTATATTTAAATTCACATTAAGTTCACAAGTCAAAAAATGAGAGAGATTGGTGGTGGGTTTATTTTGTCTAACCACAGGTGCTTACTGCCATCTGACATGCCCTTGATATCTGGGGCATCTGAATGGGGCTGGCAGTTAAAACGCAAGGCTTGTGAGAGAGGTCGGCTCCCTCGTGAAATAGCAGCTGAAGGCAGGGAGGCATGGTGGCACCTGAAATGACTCTAGATGTCATTATGTTTTAGCAAGCTAATTTTTTCCTGAGGCGTTATTTAGCGTCGGAGTTTGATCCAGTGCTTGCCGAAGGACCCAGGTGTTTTGGTCACTGGGGTAGGCCCCGAGACAATTTTAATCATCAGCCTGTGTGGGTCAGGGATTTAACACAGGACCGACTATTTATCAGTCTATACCTTTTGTGTGGTAAGGGAATAAATTAAGAACTGCTGATTGTGGTAAGCTCACCTTGAAAAACTGTGGTGGGAATAGTGGCCAAGAGACGATGAGAACAAGGAGAAATGTGTGGAAGCTGAAAAGACCAACCCATCGGTGAGCAGAGGGAAACATGGATAATGCTAGCTGTCCTTTCTGTCTGCTTGAAGAGAAGAGGCCAGCTGATGTCAATGAAAACTGAGGAAAATACCTTGTATTTGGAAATGTCATGCCGTAATATTGAGTTCTTTAAGCTGTGTCTGAAGCATCAGGTGTCAACCACTTCCCAGGCAGGAGAAGTCTCCTCGCTGCTCAAGATGGCTATGGCTGCGTGTCAAAATCTTACCTCACAGAAGCCATTTACTGCTGGACTGTAGGGTCTGCCATCCCCCTTCCAAGTGCCTGGCACAGTGTTGGGGTGTAGGAGCACTTTCACAGCTACGCAGCCTGACCCAGACTCTTGGCAGCCCCGACGGCCGGTCCAGATCAGGCTTGCTTTCACCATGTGCATTTTCTTGGACAACCCTCTGTGAGTTCATGAATTTCCTCGGAACAGCTGTGCCTGCTGCATTTGCGGTGTGAGGCGAGGGAAGGACGTTTAGAGATTCTGGGGGGAATTCAGGGAGCCTTATGGTAAATGCAGCTTTTGTAATGAAGTGTAGATTTCTGTGTGGAGTTAACGGGAGTACAGCTGCTGCCGCTTGGATGAGGCGTTTCTGAGAAAATGACTAATTAATCATTGCTAGTTATAGCCAGACTGTTTATATTTTGGGTTGTTGTACTACAGTATAACTCTGATAAAGTAGAGATGTTAAGGGCAGTTCAAACTGTTCACACTATGAGCTAGGACTTCTGGGTTTTTTTATGTTTCAGAACACCACTTTTGCCTCTGGTACTAAATGGATAAAACCTACACAGCAAAACCCACTCTGCTGTGAACTCTTTAGTGATGCTGGGCCAGCATTACAGTTCCCAGTGCCACCTCAGCTCTCCCTCTTTTGGCACTGGCTGCAGTCATTAGCTGAATGACTTATTTCACCTCACTGCCCTGCAGAGCCCTCTGCACTGCTTCCCAAAGCCATGCACCTCCCCAGTCCCCCAGCACCTCTCACTACAGTGAGTACCTGCTTCTTATTCCTTACCCCCATGTCCCCTCCACTAAAATCTCATCCAGTCTCCTTCGTTCTTCCCAATTCTCATTCCCAATCTTGCTACCCAGCTCCCAGTCCCTGCTTCCCTCTCCCTCCTCAGTCTCCAATGTTTCTTCACCAGGCTTTTCTGCTAATTTGCTCTGCATGCTCACCCCTTGCCCACTCAGAATTCAAATCATCTTTTTTCTAGGCTTCCCAGGCA
Source organism: Ibidorhyncha struthersii (assembly GCA_013398815.1). Taxonomy (NCBI): domain Eukaryota; kingdom Metazoa; phylum Chordata; class Aves; order Charadriiformes; family Charadriidae; genus Ibidorhyncha; species Ibidorhyncha struthersii. The sequence goes on from VZSZ01008165.1 coordinate 24,914, forward strand.
CTGGCAAGGTTGTTGAAATTGCTGTTGTGGTCTTCCAGAGCCAGAGCACTCTTATTCTTATTACCTACCTAGAGAACAGAATTTGAAGTGTGGTGCCCTGGAGGGGATGGAAATGCCTACGTTAGTCTAAAGCAAGAGGGTAGAAAAACGTGCAGGGAGACCCAAAAGCCCAAGAGCAAAGGCTTTGAGAAAATGAACAGGCTGGGAGTGATTTGTGACTGTATATAAAAGAGTAGTAATATTCCTAGTATTCCTAGAATGGCTTTCCATCAAGAATCTCAAAATATGCCAGTGATTAACTAAGCCTAACAGCGCTGCTGCAAGGAAAGCATAGGCTCCATCAAGCCAGCAGATCACAAACTGCAGAGGTAGATGCAGAACCCAGAGTTCTCATTTCATGGTGTACTCTGAAAGACTAGTTCAGAAAAATTATGGTACAATATTTGGTATTTTTATTCATGTGAAAGCATAGAAAATTGTCTGCAGTGTTTACCTGGGTATCATTCTGCATGCTCCCTTAGCGTGAAAATAACATGTGGATATGTTTAAATGATGCACTTGTGCATGCAAATCAGGTTTCTTACACGTAGGCAGAAGTCTCCTCAGATGTTTTATATGCAATTTAAGAAGCAGCTTTGAACATTTGGCCCTGTATTTGCCTGAAGGAAAGAAATCTAGTACATTAAGACTACATTCTTCTGTGCCCAACCTTAGCAGTTCATAGAGCATGTTGGGTCACTGACTCTGCTAAGCATTTAAATTAACTTTTCTTAACAATTACAGTAATTAAGTCTCTCCTAAATTACAAATTAAGATCATCTGGATGCGTTACAGAAGCAAAGGTGGTATTAGCAGGGGGGAGGAAACAAAAAGTTCACCAAGTCTTCAATTATTCGTAATTCTACAGACAAGTTTGTGTTTTTGCAGACCAGGCTGAGCCGTTGCTGTGGGTGTATAGGGTGAGGCATCTCTGTTCCTGCTGCTCTCCCTGCTCTTTGCATAGCCTCTTCCCTTGTCTGTAAGGTCTTCGTTAGGTATGATGGAGGTGTGAGTTTGCCGGGGCTTAAGTCTCTGGTATCTGTACAATTTGTTGATGTCCTCCACCTCCCTTGTCTCTCTGAGCAGTTGGCTGACTGGTGAGCAGCTGGCTTGCTCCAGATGTGAGGCGTCACATGGAGCAGTATATAAAGCACTAAGATAATGTGTTCTAATGTTTGATAACCCCTTCTGTGAAGAAATTTTTCCAAATGGATATTAGGAAAAATTTCTTCACTGAAAGGGTTGTCAAGCATTGGAACAGGCTGCCCAGGGAAGTAGTTGAATCACCATCCCTGGAGGTATTTAAAAGACGGGTAGACGTGGTGCTTAGGGACATGGTTTAGTGGTGGTTTTGGCAGCGTTAGGTAAATGGTTGGACTCGATGACCTTAAAGGTCCCTTCAACCTAGACGATTCTATGATTTTATAATGGGGGAATTTGGGCTTAAATACAAGCTTGAGCCTCAAGTGCACATGGCAGTATAGGTAGAGCTATTAGGAAAGCAACTTAATTTTTGTTTGTCCAGCATATACCACAAATAAAGTCCAGATATCCTGTGAACTTCTGGAGCAGGCCTGCATAATATTTGGCCAGCAAACAATTCATTTGGCCTGTTGGTCTTTGTGGTTAACAGAGTAAAACATCTGGGTAGTATTGCAACAGGAAGGTGAAGGACACAGGAACATTGCAAAGGGAGTGGGTGGAAAGAGTGTATTGCAGCCAGAGAATTTAATTTCAGATCATTAACAGAAGAGAACTGCTTTCTGCCTTTAAAGGATATAAAATCAAGGGAGGCATTTCAGACCCTGCATAAGCTGTAGAAATAAAATGTTCAAAGGAGACCCTTGGAAGAGTTTAGCCAGTGTTTACATAGTGAGAAGTCAGTGTGAAGGTAAATCAGCCAGCGTGGACGCTGAAGGGAGTGGCACAAGTGAGATCTATCAGTCCAGCCTATGTTACCATGCACCAACTGTGACCTCAGGGCCCTCATTCTGTCTTCCGAAGTTTAACATTTTGTGAATGTTGAACGAGACAGGTGCTGTGGTGACAGAAGATGCAGAGAAGGCGGAGTTGCTAAATGCCTTCTTTGCTTCTGTCTTCACTGCCCGGGCCAGTCCTTGAGAAACCCAGACTTTGCAGATAACAGAGAAAGTCTGGAGGAAGCAAGACTTTCCCTTGGTTGATGAGGAGCAAGTTAGAGATCAGTTAGACAAACTAGATATCCACAAATCCATGGGGCCTGATGGGATGCACCCTCGAGTGCTGAGGGAGCTGGGGGAAGTCATTGCTGGGCCGCTCTCCATCATCTTTGAAAGGTCCTGGAGGACAGGTGAGGTGCCTGAGGACTGGAGGATAGCCAATGTCACTCCAGTCTTCAAAAAGGGTAAGAAGGATGACCCGGGAAACTACAGGCCGGTCAGCCTCACCTCCATCCCTGGAAAGATGATGGAACAGCTTGTGCTGGGTATCATCTCAAAGCCCCTGGATGAAAAGAAGGTTATCAGAAGTAGTCAACATGGATTCACTAAGGGGAAGTCGTGTCTGACTAATCTGATAGCATTCTATGATGAGGTCACTAGATGGGTGGATGAGGGGAGGGCAGTGGATGTTGTCTACCTTGACTTTGGCAAGGCTTTCGACACTGTCTCCCACATCATCCTCACTGGCAAGCTTAGGAAGTGTGGGATAGATGGATGGACAGTGGGGTGGATTGAGAACTGGCTAGCAGATAGAGCTCAGAGGGTTGTGGTTAGTGGTGCAGAGTCTAGTTGGAGGTCAGTAACAAGTGGTGTCCCTCAAGGGTCAGTACTGGGTCCAGTCCTGTTCAATATATTCATCGATGATCTGGACGAAGGGATAGAGTGTACCATCAGCAAGTTTGCTGATGACACTAAACTGGGAGGAGTGGCTGATACGCCAGAAGGCTGTGCTGCCTTACAGCGTGACCTGGATAGGCTGGAGAGTTGGGCAGAGAGGAACTTAATGAAATTCAACAAGGGTAAATGTAGGGTACTGCATCTGGGGAGGAATAACCCCATGCATCAGTACAGGTTGGGGGCCGACCTCCTGGAGAGCAGCTCTGTGGAAAGGGACCTGGGAGTCCTGGTGGACAACAGGATGACCATGAGCCAGCAATGTGCCCTGGCGGCCAAGAGGGCCAATGGCATCCTGGGGTGCATCAAAAGGAGTGTGGCCAGCAGGTCGAGGGAGGTCATCCTCCCCCTCTACTCTGCCCTGGTGAGGCCGCATCTGGAATACTGCGTCCAGTTCTGGGCTCCCCAGTTCAAGAAGGACAGGGATCTGCTGGAGAGGGTCCAGCAAAGGGCTACAAAGATGATTAGGGGATTGGAACATCTTTCATATGAGGAGAGGCTGAGGGATTTGGGTCTCTTTAGTCTGGAGAAAAGAAGATTGAGGGGGGGATCTTGTTAATGCTTTCAAATACCTGAAGGGAGGATGCCAGGGGGATGGGAGCAGTCTTTTTTCAGTGGTGCCCATTGATAGGACGAGGGGTAATGGGCACAAGCTTGAACATAGGAAGTTCCATCTTAACATGAGGAGGAACTTCTTTCCTTTGAGGGTGGTGGAGCACTGGAACAGGCTGCCCAGAGAGGTTGTGGAGTCTCCCACTCTGGAGACATTCAAAACCCGCCTGGACGCTGTCCTGTGCAACCTGTTGTAGGTGACCCTGCTCTGGCGGGGGGGTTGGACTAGATGATCTCCAGAGGTCCCTTCCAACCCTGACTATTCTGTGATTCTGTGATTCTGTGATTCTGTGAATGTGTTTTCAAAGACAATTCAAGATACAAACAGAGGGCCAGACTGGCTCCCATATCCTTCTCTTCAGGCACAAGGTCTTAAGACATCTGTACAGGCTGCCAGCACAGAGATGTTTTCCACTGCCATAGAACAGTAGTTGCTTCAACAGTAGCTCATTGGCTTCATGGATAGTATTTACATGCTCACTACTGTTACTGAGGAGTCTTGCCCAGAGCAATCAAGACCATGGGCCAGAGAAAGCACAGAAATATGCATCGGTTTAAATCAAAACCTTTGCCTGCTGCCAACACCTCGATCCAATTTTCTCTGTCTCCACCCTTTAGTTTAAAAGAAAAATTAAAGAAGATGAAAGCCTTTAACCAGCAAGCAGTGAAAATGCTTGGAAGAGGTCTTGCTGTAAGCCCCCAGTTTAATTCAGGCCCTACGTACCAAGGGAGTACTTTGAATACTGTGGTGTTAGCTCTGCTGGAAAGGGAAACAAACACACATGCCTCTCACACACCTACATACACCTTCTGTCCTGAGGATATTTTCCCAGGAATTAGCATTTTAAAACAATCTTGGAAAAAGCTTTGGATTCCTTTTGGGAGAGAATCCCAAGCAGCTCGATTGACACGTTGTAGGAGCTAAAGGCAAGGTAGGGAAGGTGGGCTCTGGTCTGAGAGAGGTAATGAACTGCTTCAGGACAAACAGAACAAGGATCCTAGCCCTGAGCAAGCCCGTGGCCTTGCAGTTCACCTTAAAAATGCAAACTAGAAGGGTATTTGGAGAACAGCCTGTCAGTGGGTAGTAGATGGTGCAGATGGGGGCGTCACCGCCGCCTCCTGACTACCTGTTACCTTAAATCATCTGCACTCATATGGAAGTATTATTGCAAGGCTGGGTTTGGTCTTTCTAACCAGCTGACTGTATTTTGAAGGTTAGTAATATACCACAGTCATACATTGCAGGTGATACAATACTGTATTAAAATATTAATCAAATCTGCAAACCATCTACATTCATGAAGGCAAGTAATCTGCCAAGGAAGAAGTTATAAATGACATGGAAATTCATTGCAGTATCTTTGAAAAATGTGCTATAAGCACATATTTAGAAAAGTATCCTGAATACTTCCTCTCAATACAAGCTTCCTAGATTAAAGATGTATTACATATACTAAGAGTAGTAAGAGTGTAATTGATTTTAAGCGATGAGAATTTAAACTCTCCTGTCACTCTGGAGAAAGAGCATGGACACCAGTTGGGTAGTGAATGGAACTGGGATATTCTGCTAGACCTAGAAATTTGGTTTTGCCTGTCTTGTGACCTAAGCTTCTTTGATTTTTTTTCACCATTTAAGTGACAAATTGTGACATCATTGTGGTTAGTTTTACCCACAATTACAGGTAATTTTTACCTGTAATATGATCCAAATTTGAATTAGATTTTGGGTTTGAAACAATGGCTGAATTCACCACCAATTTAGAAACCTCATTTTAAAGATGTTTATAAGGTCAAAACCGTTCATGCCCTGCTTATACTTTTTTATTAAATTAAAGTGATGCTCATGTATTTTAGATCAAAAACTCTACGATGATCAAAATGATAACAAATGCTTAAAACACTGCTCCAGTTACTCCTTCTAAGTGATTCCTCCAAGTCAGATTACTCCAGTGTTTTATTCAACGCTTACATACAATAGAGAAAAACAAACTCCAAGCTGAAAGCCTCCTGTTTTTTGCCAAAAGCAAGGCATTTACAGGCTCAGGTCATGCTTGAAATATCTACAAATAATTCTTGCAAGTTAACTCACTTTTTAGGTGGCTAAATGACCTCAGTATCCTGTAGCTATTTGAACAGGACAACTGTTAACTAAAGAATTCCCTCCTGTAGCTCCCTGTAAGCATACCAGTGGAATATAGGCTTTAATATACTATTAATCTATTATATTAATTAATATAGACTAGTTAATGTAGACTACTGCTCTTGTCAGGTGGCATGGCTTGCTATGGTCAGATAAAGTTTCAGATAACTTCTGAGGGATGCAGTCTGATCTGCCAAAAGTAGAGGCTGCCAGGTAGGATGGTTCATCCTTCAGGCACCCTCAATGCCTACTACTTCTTGGCTTTCTCTTCAGATCTCATAAATTCTAGTGGTATAAGAAACACATTATTTTTGCTACTTAAAATCACCAGATAAGTGCTCCTCTGGCAATCCAGTGTAAAACTTCTGGATTCCTGGGTGTCCTGCAGGGTTTCAGTTACCTGTTTGGACAGGAAAGCTTATGGCTCTTGCTGAGGTAATCAGGAGTAAAGTGGTTTTGGATAATTTGGGTCTTATACTCTTAGTGGTTTAGTTTTGTGTGCAAACCAAGTATAGGAAGTCACCAGACAAGTATGACAGTGCTGGAGACTAACTTTGCCTGACTGGCAGGGGTTATACAAGATAAGGCAGAATTAGGCACCTGGGACTGAATTTAAAGACTTACTCAAATTAATTTGCAAGTGCAAACTACAGTATTCTGTTTAATTATATGCTAATGTACTGTATTAGAGTTTGCCTCCCCCACTGTAATGTCTAAACAGGTGAAACTCCTAATCGTAGGAGTTGTCAAAGGTAGAGCCAAAGGGATGCAGGGGGAGAAGGAGCATTTTCCCACTTCAGGCAGCTGAGTGCTGTCCTGGAAACTCTGCCTCTGACAGAACCTTGTCTCAGGGCCTCCCTGCCTTATTATCCTGCTTCCCACGAGATGTGCTTGACAGAGCGATAAGCTCTTGCGCTGGCTGCCACTAAAGTCACTGCAAGCTCCTTTGGAGTATATCAAGTGCTGTATACCATGATGTAGCCTGAAAACTCAGTTGTGAGGCATTTGAAATCAAACGTCTGAAGTTATTGGGCATATTTGATCATCATTTCTCCTCTGTCTCCCTTCCTTTTCTCTTAAATCAGGCTAACACCACCCATTTTAGAGAGAAGCTGAGGATACAATCAATATCGCTTGTAAAGGTCTGGAATATTGAGTGTTTTACAAGACACATCCATAATATCTTGGCAACATCCATAAGAAAGTTAATACGTGCGTAGCAGGGCTTAGCTGTTGTGTCATTAATAATGCTCATGCTTGCACATTGCATAAGGAAGAAAAATAGGACTGCTATATGAGCTACCTGTTCAATGTACCATGGACTGGGGTGGGTAGATGGCCAGTGTCTGGGGACAGAAGTTGCAGACGCAATCTGTGGTGGGAATAGTGGCCAAGAGATGATGAGAACAAGGAGAAATGTGTGGAAGCTGAAAAGATCAACCCGTCGGTGAGCAGAGGGAAACATGGATAATGCTAGCTGTCCTTTCTGTCTGCTTGAAGAGAAGAGGCCAGCTGATGTCAATGAAAACTGAGGAAAATACCTTGCAGCTTGAAATTCCTTGCCGTAAAACCGAGTTCTTTAAGCTGTGTCTGAAGCATCAGGTGTCAACCACTTCCCAGGCAGGAGAAGTCTCCTCGCTGCTCAAGATGGCTATGGCTGCGTGTCAAAATCTTACCTCACAGAACCTGATTTACTGCTGGACCTAGGTGTCCAGCCATGGATATGGATCCAAGAGCTTGCAAATTTTAATCTCAGATCTCAAAAGAAAAAAAACTGAAAAAACAAACAACCATCCTTTGAAGTTATATTGACCTTTGGTCATTCCAAGTTTTCTCCCTCCCTCTCTGCCTCTGCAAGTTTTCCCTTATCTTGTTCTTCTTGCTAATTCTCATTGCTTTCTTCTCCTTTTATGCTAATGCTCACATCCTTCTAGCCTGTTGTTGTGCCCTTATCTTCTTTGTTCCCTCCAACCTAACCATTGCCCTGTGCCTTCCTCTCTTCCTTTCCTTCTTTTTCTCTCCTCCCTCCACTCACATTCATGTTCCTTCCTAGCTCTTGTATTCTTCCTGTGCACCAGCGATGGGCCATTAAAAGCATAGGAGGAAGATTTCCTTTCAGATTGGCACTACAGTGCCAATAACACTAACAAGAAGTTATTACAGGGAAAAAAGTCCACAGTGTTGGAGCTCATTCACTGCAGGAAGAAAGTCTGATGAACTGAATAACTCACTTTTCATTGTGAAAATGCAAATAATATTCAGAGATTCATACCTTTCTCAGATCAATGTGGATAGTAACAAAAAGCAAACTACAAATTTTCCTTTCTCCAAAATTTAACTCCTTAAGTAAAAATCTGGGTTATTCTAAGGTTTCCTAATTAAAGACTTTACTAAATATTAACATAAGCAAAATTGCTCCCTTTCTTCTCTAAGGAACTTGTAGTCTGACTTTTCAGAACTGTTATTGTCTCAGACAGTTTGATACAAAAAAATAGACTCACTAATAAAATTGGACTGTTTTCAAAAGACAGAGAAAACACAAGGTCAGCTTACATTGTCTTCTTGATTTTTGGACAAAATATCAGCATGTGTGTAAGTATGTATAACTTATATTGACTATATAAATATCCTAAGGGCTACCCTAAAGGTTAGGGTGATAAAGAAACTGTCTGATATTGGCATCTTCTGTGTTGGATGATTTCAGCAGAGAAATCCAGAAATTAAACAAGATAGGCAAGAACATCAAAGAACATCAAAGATGAAGATGGAAGAAATCTCTCATAGTACTGCAAAAGTTTGGAGCAACAAATAACAAATCCAGAAGCATCAAAGATAAATGTTCTTTAATACGCATAGTTCTCTCTCTTCCCCAGATAATGAAACCTCACAAAATGTGACAAAGTTTTAGAAACGTGAATATGGTAAGGAAAAGAACCCAACCGTTTGACAAATGTCTTTTCTAGAGAATATGCAAATAATTTTGCAACAGTAAGTACAGAAATGTCAATGCATAGAAAAGGACAACATACATGTAAGGGAAAAATTACAATGCAAATTAATACATGCAAACAAAGATAGTGTGTAGAATGAAGCTACAGATCCAAATTGAAATATAGTTTAACACAGCAAATATCCACTAATCCCTGGTTTAAAATTTTATATCCAAAGTCTAGTTCAAAAGAGCTTGAGCTACTGAGTGTCCTAGTATCCAATCTTTTTATTAAATCGATAGCAAAACTCCAACAAACATTTTTAATGCAGGAAGAGGTCTCTTAAAAGTACTTCTAATACAAACTCCTACAACAGTGTATCTCAAGTGTCCTGTACTCCATTTGTTCCTGGCCCTTCAGATTAACTCTTTCCTAGCTTTCTCTCTTCCCTTGACTTTTTGGACATTTGAGAAAGGGTTGTGCTTGGATCCATCCTCCTGTGTTGTCCAAAGCCTGCCTGAGTTTTTCAAAGACTATGAAGAAAATGTCATATAACATGTGAAGTGTTCTGTCTCTCTCAGCAACAAGGGAAAGCGTGGTTTCGTTTGGTTTTGGTTTAAGTACTTGTACAGTAGTTAGCATGCAGTCTTCCTTCTAAGAAAGAAGTCATGATTAATACATTTGTTAATTACATACATTCTAGAAGGCACAGAAATAGGTTGTTAATTATTTCAAATATTTATTACAGACACAAGAGCATAGTTACTGGTGGTGTTCAAGCTAAGCTAATTGCTTCATAATTTTCAGATGCTTGCTGCCTTGCTTGTAGAAAGACATAATTTCGAAAATTAGAAAAATATTTAAATGAGCTAGCCTGGTATGGTCTGCCTAATGATTTGGAAGAAGTTCTCCAAATGCCACGTAGGGTTTTGTGACTATTGGTAATTAGTTTCAGTTCCCAGATATCCATGGGGCTGGGGGCTTGTAATGAGTCAACCAGAGAAGTCAGTCAGGAAAATTTGAAGAGTCTCTGGGAGATATTGTTTGAAATAAACCAAACCTTTCCGGCTGTAAGAAACCTTCTTCAGACTAGTCTCTACACAAACCAGCACCCATGTGTGTTTTCTCAGACTTAATAAAAAATGCAGCAGCTGAAAGGGAGTGCTGTGGTTCATGGACAGAAGAGAATCAGGGAAGGGCAGAACCTATTTGCACACCACATGGAGTCAGAAAGTGCTGGAGAAGAAGGGCTGAGGGTGGTGGTAGGTATTGCTACCAACCTGACTGAGGGGACTGGATGCATTATGAAAGAAAGGAAGAAAGAAGCCCTGGATGAGCACACTCCTGTGTAATCATCAATTTAACATCAGTGAGTCCAGCCTGTGAAGCAGGTGGGATACTAACGGAAGATGGAAGCCCTTTGCAGGCATGTGCTTGCAATTCTGTGTTTTGAGAAATAAATCTAAGCTCTGGGAAAGGGGCCCTTTGTCAAGCACACCCCCAGAAGTGCTGCCTGTTCATTCCTAGGATATTCTGTTCAATTACTTTACTTTTCCTTCTTAGAGTACTTTTCTCTCTTAGCCCTTAGTTTCACAACAAGATGAACATCACAAATTCTGGGAGACAAAAGAGGTCTTTAAGACAGCTTAGTTTTAGGTATAAAGCAGAAGATTTTCTACCACAAAAGAAGAAAAGATCCCCAAGGATCAAAATGTCTCATAATCCTCTCTCTTTCTCCTCCTTGTGCCACCATCTCTGGACACAAGTGTCCTGCACCACAGTGGGGCAGGGGAATACCAGCCCCTGCAGAAAAGGGAGCGGGTGCAAAATGCCGAAGGGAGAGTCCCATCAGGCTTATTTAGTTGACGACAGCAGCAAGAACATACACAAGGCAAACCCACTGTCTGCTTTAGACATGTAGTGCAGGCACTTTTCACGCCACCCTACCTCTCCTATGACTTCAGGGAAGACACAGGCCCTTTGGATAAACCTGTGAGGGTGGTGAGACACTGGAACAGGTTGCCCAGGGAAGTTGTGGCTGCCCCATCCCTGGAAATGTTCAAGGCCAGGTTGGATGGCGCTTTGAGCAACCTGGTCTAGTGGGAGGTGTCCCTGCCTATGGCAGGGGGGTTGGAACTAGATGATCTTTAACGTCCCTTCCTACTCTAATCATTCGATGATTCTAAGGAATATTACAATGACATACTATGCCCTTGTGCTGCCTCTGATGTGACCGAAGGTAGGGTGGAAGCATGATTACCTGACAACAGATATCCACGTGCCACAGCACCCTCCATCCTGATAGAAAAGGTAAGCAGTAAGAAGCTTCACAAGTCCAGATGTCTGAGTTGATAGGTTATCACAACCCAACCCTCCTTTCTTTCCTTGTGGAAGGAAATATATTTATTTTGGCACTGATGCTTGCAAGTCCCCTTGTTCCAGCTGGGTGCTTAGGGTAGGAATTCCAGATGTGTCAGACAAGGTAGGTGGACACACGCCAGGCATCAATGTGATAACTTAAAAAAAAATGCTCTCATTTTAGAGGCCCTTTGACAGAGTTAGCTATTATTTTTATTTCATACTTACTTTTCCACTGTGACAGGGTCAGCAAAAGATGAGCTCCCTTTTTTCACACCGCTGTTTGCCACTGCAAAAGGCACACACTCAGCATCCCTGCCAAGCAGCTTCTCTGGGCCACCTGCCAGTATGATGTGGACTTCAAGACTAAACCACGAGGATTTCACTCAGAGACAGGACATTGGGCACACATACTGCATTGCAATTTTACCCTAGACATGGCCTGGATGCCCTGAGATCAGCTGAGCTGCTAAATAGCTGAGAACACATTCTGGTTGTGGCTTTTGATTGCCTTCTGCTTAGAAGACTGGGAGAAACAGCAGAACGAAAAATAACCTAATTTGGATTAAAGATATAAAACATCAAATCCTCTGGCGCCTCTCAGACCCACGATGATAAACCATCCTCAGAAAAACATCTTGCTCCAGAAGCACTGGAACTAATGAATCCTGATTTCCTACAGATTTGTGTCCTGTGGGTTGACTGACTTGTGTGGTCTAAGATGTATGCTTTTCGAGTGACTAGAGAGCATGTGAGGTCTCTCTCTGCGTGGATTTGTTGCTTTCTCATTAGGTGTGTTCACATTGTGCTTTCCCCAAACCTGGGCAACAAATTGGGGATGACTGTCTTTAGCCAACTGCTTATTGTTAGAGACTTTTGAGGACATATCTTTGTTGGCCAGTAGATTCAAAAGTCGTTAAGAGGGATCACAAACATCATATAGGTCTGGTATCCACAGGAAATGGGGCTAAAAGACTATTGTTCTCCTTCTGTCTTCTGCTCCACACTTTCTTCTGTTTTTCATGGTCCTGCATGTTTGCCCCTTCTCAGGAATGGACGAACCCTGTGGGCTGTAGGGAGGCAATCTCATTCCTGGTTTATTCCACCATTTCCAGTGAACCTGCCCTGCTCAGCTGTCAGCCTTCATCCTTGTCTCTCATATAACCTCATCTCAGCAAGGAACTAGTTCCAGGAACTATTCATCTGCTGCTAAGAGAAGCGGCCCCTTTGGAAGGTCAGCCAGGCTTAGCCATATTTTGTCTATTTTGTTGTGATACCAGCAATAACCTTTCCTACTTTGCAAGTAAGAAGGAAGCAACTGCCATGTAGCCCAGAATCACTCTTTGACAACTGGAACCATTGAATTGAATATCCTTCTTTAAAAAATGAAAAAAAATGACCAATTATAATTTAATGTTCATAGAATCATAGAAGGGTTTAGGTTGAAAGGGACCATCTAGATACAATCCCCCCTACCATGGGCAGGGACATCTTCCACTAGACCAGGTTGCTCAAAGCCTCCAACTTGGCCTTGAACATTTCCAGGGATGGGGCAGCCACAACTTCCCTGGGCAATTTGTTCCAGTGCCTCACCATCCTCATAGTGAAAAATTTCTTCCTAATATCTATTCTAAATCTACCCTCTTCCAGTTTCAAGCCATTAACCCTCGTCCTACTATTACATGTCCTTGTAAAAAGTCTCTCTCCAGCTTTTTTGCAGGCACCCTTCAGATACTGGAAAGCTGCTATAAGGTCTCCCCAGAGTCTTCTCTTCTCCAGGCTGAACAGCCTTAGCTCTCTCAGCCTGTCTTCATAGGAGAGGTGCTCCAACCATCTGATCATCTTCATGGCCCTCCTCTGGACCTGCTCCAACAGGTCCATGTCCTTATTATGTTGAAGGCTCCAGAGCTGGATGCAATCTCCCAGGTGGGGTCTCACAAGAGCGGAGTAGAGGGGCAGAATCACCTCCCTCGACCTGCTGGCCGTGCTTCTTTTGATGCAGCCCAGGATATGGTTGGCCTTCTGGGCTGTGAGGGCACACTGCCAGCTCATGTCCAGCTTCTCATCAACTAACACCCCCAAGTCCTTCACCTCAGGGCTGCTCTCAATCCATTCTCCATCCAGCCTGTATTTGTGCATGGGATTGCCCTGGCCCACGTGCAGGACCTTCCACTTGGTCTTGTTGAACGACAGGAGGTTTGCACAGGCCCACCTCTCCAGCCTGTCCAGGTCCCTCTGGATGGCATCCCTTCCCTCCAGTGTGTCAACCGCTCCACACGGTTTGGTGTTGTCAGCAAACTTGCTGAGGGTACACCCAATTCCAACATCCAAGTCGCCAACAAAGATATTAAATAATACTGGTCCCAGTAATGTTGATTCATTACATGCAGTTTGGTATGTGTTGGATAAGAACAAATCACCTGTTTTCAGCGCACACATTTGCCCAACAATGTGTGCCATGGTGACTGTCAGGCCAGCTGTGGAGTTACAAGAACAGCGTACATCAGCATATAGATTTTATGAATCCTGTATCCCAACAAGGCTGAAAAGTCTGCTTTGAGAAATATTTTCCACTGATCTACCAAGCACTGTCAGCTTTTCCTACTACATGTTGGGTGCTCACAAAAATAGTTGTAATGTTGATATGTTTCTCCTTTACCACCTCTGAGTTAACTGCTCTAGTTGCACTCAAGCCATTTGCAGGTATGTTGGTTTTTTTATTTTCACTTCAGTGTTAAAATATGCTATCTGAGTAGATTATTTCACATTTGCCGATTTTAAGGAACACTGTCCTTGCAGAAATACCGGCAATTCCCTCAAGCAGAGCTAGCTGACAGCCAGAATTTGCAACCTTTAGAAAGCTCAACAGTATACAAATATTTGTTTTGCTTTGGACGAAAAGGATCAGTAGTTCAAAAAGGCAGTGATGACATTTTCAATTTGAAAAACATCAAAGTTATTCCTTTAGAATCTACTAAAAGCAACAGGGAGCTGTGTGTGCCCTGGCCTGCCCACAGCTCCCCGGGACCCAGTGATTCTTGGGGTCTCCCATGCTGTTCCGCCCCAAATGGAATCCTGCAGAAAGTTTAGGGCATCCCCAAACCCGCTGCTGAGAGGTAGGAAAGTGAGGCAGGCTTCAGTCATCACCCCAAATTCCCTCAAAATCATGGTATTTGTGCAGAATAGTTTGATTTTGACATACCAACATTCGCTGAATTGAACCAGTCCAATCGTCAAACTTCCCCCTCGTCCCTTCTACTCCCGGGAGCTTCCCAGAAGCGTTCCCTTCCTCTGCGCCCTTTCTCCAAGGAAAACCTGATAAAACCTTCTCGTCCTCCTGTCCACCAGCAAAATCCGAACCCTGCCGGAGCGGGAAAGGGATGCGGGGCTCCGCCTCATGCTGCGGTGCACCTCTAGGTGGGGCAGGCGAGTTTCTGCAGCGAGCGGAGCCCGCTCCGGCGCCCGCGGCTTTTCCGAAACTTCCCCAGCAGAAGGAGAAGTTGTTGGGAAGCCCCTGTGAGCCAGCAAAGGCAGCGCGGGGCCGGCGGCTGAGGGCTTTGGTGCGTTTGGGCTCCCTGGGACCCAGCTGGGGACATTCATGACAAGGTCTGCGAGGAGGGGGGACGCGCGCTGGCTGTGCCCGAGCCTCGGCGCCTCTGAGAGCCCGACCAAGTGGTTACCCCGAGCCTTGTACCCGCCAGAGGACCTCTTCTCCGGGCTTCGGCGGTGGTGAGCCCATCTGCGCAAGGTAGGCTTGCGTCGAGCGCGTCTGCTGCCTCGCCCCGAAGCCGGCGTGGCTGTGGTGCGGGAGCCGCTCTGTCGTGGGGATGTCACTGAGGGTTGTGGCTGGAAATCATGTCGGGTTTAGGTTTTGTTTGAACGAGATCTCCCATTCAGTGGGTTTCTCTGCTAAAGAACTGCTTTTTTTTCTGTGAACGCTAGAAAGTAGCTACAGTTCCTGGTAGCATCTTTGATTAAAAGCTGAAGTTTCCTCGCACCGAATGTGTTTTAGACTTTTTTTATTATTAAAAAATACTGATGTTCTGACCAGTTCACAAACTTTAGAGGATCCAGCGGGGTTTTTATTTGAGTGGAAGTACGTATTTCTCAAGAGGATAGTGGAACTGCTGGTTTGGGTTTTGTGTTAACATTGCAAACTAATTTGCCTGTACATTTTAGACTGTTACGATACTTTCGAAATCACAACCAACGCTCTATGGTATAGCAGCATCGGTAGTGTTACAGCTGACTGCATATACATGTGAATACACGTTTGTTGCGTGCTGATTTTTAATTTTCCTGCTTCCACAACCTCCCTGTAAAAGGGTGGTGTGGGACTGAGCTCTGGAGAGGAAAGTGGGCTGCCGCCCACACTGAGGAGCACCTGGGTAGCAGTGGCGTCACGTACCTGCTCCAAGCACAGTACGCTGTAGCTGTATGTAGTGCCGGAGTAGCTTTGAAATGCTCAGCTCAGCTACCTCTGGGGCAGCACAGAGCTCAGCCAGGGCTGCAAAACCTACTCCAACAGGAAAGTGGCCTGCGTGAGCCTTGCACGACTATGAAAGGCTGTCATTGGTACCGAGCTGGGTTTTTTTGGCTGCTGCTGCCATGGCTACAGCACTGATACCATGGATTAGAAAAGGTGCAGCTAGACACTTGTATGCCTAAGAGAAAAAGTGTTTTCATTTTTGCAACCAGTGGAGCTTTGGGTATTACATGAAGGGGCACAGGATAGCACTTCGCATCTGTCCCCCATGGGATGACGGGTGAGATCCTCATCTAGCGCAACCGTGCCAAGGAGCTTAGTGATCGACACCTGCTTGGGGTACCACCCAAAACCTCTTTATACGCCTCAAGCTACAAGGAAAGCTTTCACACCTACGGCTGCTGTTCGTTGGAATAGACAAGGCCTATGGCTACTGCTGCCACTCCTCTACAGCAGAGGCGGGAGATGATGTTGTGCACTGCAGTTTCGAATGATAAGTCTTGAAATGTTTTGGACAAACGGTGGAAATCTCTGGCAGCTCTATAAGAAAAATCAGGGCGGATCACAAATTTTAAAAGGAAATTAATGTGATTGGTGCAAAGTGGAGTCAAACCCCATGACTATGATCAGGATTACTCAGGTCTTTGTTCTTTTCCGTCAGAAATGTATATCTAAGATGTAGAAAGTGAAAAGGAAAGAAAGTTTAGGCATCCTCTAGCGAAGAGCAACACTGATAAATTAATTTTGAAGTTAAATGAAACAAGAACAATCAAATGAAGAAAATATATTCGTCAGCAGCCAGTTTGGCTCCACACTACTCAGTGGGAACAATATCACCTTCACGTAAGCTCCTGTGAGCCCAGTTTCACTGGAGATTTCTGACAAGGGTGAAGCTGTTACTAAAGCTTGGCCCAGCTCTTTTGGTTGGTAGGGTACAGCACAGTTGTGTTGCTGTTTGCAATAATGTAGTCTGACTGCAACAAAGAGCTCAGATGAGAATGTGCCCAGTAAAAGTCAGCGGGCTTTTTTTTGTTGAGTAGATAGATAGCTTTTATAGAAAACTGCTGCCATAAATAGGCATTTTTTTTCTCTATTGCAGTTAGATGGAAAACATGTGATGTTTTAATTTTTCACATCAGACCGTGAGATGGTAATTTTCAAAGGATCGTACTGAATTGTATGCAGCGGAAATCACCTCACTGAATATGTTGAACTGAATGTGTGACTGTACCACAAAGGTGTTTAGAATTCTTCCAAAAATGGTTTCATGTGAAACATGTCGACTTTACGTGTAAATGTGACATTTCTTTGAGGACTGGAATATTTTGTCGGAGTCTACAGTTTCTAATTGAACCCATATAGCTGTGCTAGATGAACGGTCCAAGTCTCAGTTTTCAAAAAATAGCAGCATAAGCTTTTGAAGATAAGATTAATATTAAGATAATGTTTTTCTCATGTTGTCATCAGTGGAGGAATTCCCCTCCAATATCCTCAACAGAGTTGTTTCCTTTAACCATGCTAGGATGGAACTGGGTTTCAGATCATATCTATGCTGCTTCTTTTCTCAACTAAAGGGTAGATAAATTGCAACGTGAGCTACTGCCTGTAGCAGAATAACCCAAGAGGTTCCAGCATGACCACACCCTGAGTGAGTCATATGTGAGGAGCTGGGGGTAGATCAGCCTTTCCCTTCACTCCTGTTAAAGGTATCCCATTTCTCCCTCCGGTTATTCTCCACACCAGGCCTTTGCTGCCTTCTGGTGCCCTCCTGACCCTCAAGACCCACTATGTTTTTTATGACACATCCAGAAGATAGCAGGTGTCCCTTTTTACCCAACAGCTACTGGAGAAGCAGTTCTTGTTGGGGAAAACCCTTCCTTCCTAATATGTAGAAATGTTCTGGCCAGTGTATCGTTAGGGCAGGAGACATTTGAAAAACAGAAACGCTTTCTTGCTAGGTATAGTCCAAGGATGTAAGTCCCTGTAAGGGATTAGATATTACTGAACAATGATGGAATTGTGACATTTTTGACTGTCCACCTTGGCAAGTATGCCAATGGTCACCATGTGGACAAAGTGCTTGGCTATACTTTTCCCAGAAAACTAAGAACCTGGCTTCATACAGCAGAAGACTAGGACATCTAATTTATTATTTGGAGGCCAAGTAACTTGTTGTTCTTTTGTTTGATTTATCACTCATCCAATTCCATTTAAAAAAATGAACTGAGATCCTGCGCCCACGCAGTTGATGGCAGAGCTCCCACAAGGGTGGTGTGCCCAGTTCTTGCTGGCTCTGTGGCAACATTAGTGATCAAACACTGCTTCCTGAACCATGTTAGCTTTGCACACATTTCTTCTGACTTGACATAGTTCGGATCTTTCAGTTTCTTTCCACCAGGGAAATCAGAACAAAAGTAGAGAGGAAGTTATTTTCAAATTCAGAAGGAGTCCATTAGAAACAAAAGAATAAAAGATAAACAAAGACTATTTTAAAGCACTATCTGCTATTGTCTTTTGAAGAAGTTAAAGCTTTGCCAGTGGATTTTCAAATCTCAGTGGAGACGGAGTCAGGGCCACATCCTCCTGATCTGACGCTAGCGAATGCTGGTTTTGAACTGTCAGAAGTGGCATTCTGTGAAGTTAATCCACAATGCTTGAGCTGAATCACCCGCCATGAATCTACCAACAGGTTTTACATTACCATAACGTCTGACCATCTGCACTGCAAAATCAATAGCAAAGTCCCTGGTGGATTTCATAGAGTTTCTGGCATTTATTCTTTTTCAGACTCAGCTCTGCAGAGCTGAGCTTTTTTTGGATTTGGTGCCTTAAATTCTGCTCATTTCCTTTTTGGGAGGGGAGAGCTGGTAAGATTTTATTTGGCAGAAGGGACTGCCAAAGCTGTGTCAGTTTTATAGCAGAAAGGCTTTTCAGGAGCTTGATGTTGCCCTATTCCCTGACCCAAAAGAAACCTTGCCAGCAGTTGGTAGTATCTCAGCTGATCCTTGCCTGACTCAGGTACACAAGGCTAGGAAGGTCTTGATGAACCGACTATCCAGGGGCCTGCTCTGATAATAAACATGTGCGGGGTAAACTGTGTTTTGGGAATGTTACTTGGGTACGGTCAGTGGCCACTGGGGAGGCAGGGATGAAAAACAAGAGTTTATAACGCTTGTTTATAAAGAGTTTGTAAAGCTTGACTATGCTTGTGGCTTCCTGAAATATTGATAGACCTGAGACCCTTTTGATCTTAAAGGCCAAGATCAAGCTAGTTGCGACCTTCCAGCATCCAACTCTTCCCAACTAATCTTCAATGAGATGTTTGCTTCCCTACTGGAGCCTGGCATAGAAAGATATATGAGATCCATTCTCTTACACTCTTTGTCTCCTCTGTGCAAATGCTGATGGATGTACATCCCCTGCAGATCATGTTAATGAGCCTCTGAATCATTAGGCTTTATGGCCAGGACATGGTGCTGCAAAATTTGGCTGGATCCAAGTCCAAGCCAGTTCTTTGGTAAGAAGGAACCCTAGAAAGATTCACTTTTTCCCCATCTCCCCTGGAGGCTGTGTTGTATATGAAGCTCTGTTAGACCAGCCTTTATCCTCTCTTCAGCAATGTAACAGGCTGGGGACCAAAGCAAAAACATATGGCCAAGTACTGAGAGAGCTTTTAATTCTGACAGTGTATCCATCTCTTCCTTCAGATATATCACAAAGAAAAACTGCTGAGGTGCCAGTTAAGCAGCATACAATTATTAGCCGATTGAGTGCCAAGATTTTTCTTTACATTTTAAGCAAGAACTATTTTAATAGTTCACGATTAGATATTTATAATTATCCAGGCTAGAAGGATGTGTTCCTGTGACATGCTCAATTCTTCTCTCACAACTGTATACACACTCCACTACTTGGGAGAAGGACTGGGGAAGGAAAGAGATCTGTGTACTAATAGCTGATAAATCGAGGCTTTATAGAAATTGGCTTCTGTCACTGAAAAGGAGATGAAAAGGCCCTGTGCATCCAGATCACACATCTTGGAAGAGAAAACCTGGGACTGCAAAAATATGAGGAACAGACTAGATCAAAGGCTAAAATGGCAGAATCTGTTAAAATACCTGGTGCTGGTTTATAGCCTGCTATAGTTAGGAACTATGAAACAGACGGCATCCTTAAATGTGGGACTTAAATTTACCACTTATAACAAAAAGGAGTTTGAAATTACCATTCTAAAGTAAAGTTTCTCTTCCTCTCAGAGTCAACAAAACAATTTGTGATAGGCCTCAAAGGAACAGAGTTTAGTCAGCGCTGAGCACAGTTTAACGCTGTCCCTGAAGGGCAGTTGCAAAAGAAAAGATACAGTCAAAAAAACCCCAAACCAACCCACCCCAAGAAAAAGCTGGGGATGTGTTCTCTTTTTGTGACTTGAGATTCTGCCATTTCTTCTCTCAGTGGGTGACAATGGGTCCCCCCGAGTTAGATGCATTTGTATTTCCAAAAATAGATGAGAGTGATCTATGGGCTGCCACCCACCCAGTGGCCTGTGACAGGGGGGCAAGCAAAGCGGCACCACCTTCAGCTGGCCACCCCCTTTCTTTCTGAGTCTTTCCCACCTGCGCAGCGGGCATGGCTCAATGGCTCGTGGACTCGCCTCCAAGCTGCGGGAGTTTACGGGCTGGTGGATCCGCGTGAGCTGTGGCTGGCGTCAAGTCTGGCAGTCTGAAACTGGATTCATGAACCGTTCAGTTGTGCCGGCTGCAGGAGGACAGTAATTTCCAAGAGAGGGGCAGAGCGCACAGCTGAGGGCAGTAACTATCTCAGCTGTCACCATTTAATCCATCACCAAGTCTGAGTGTCAGCACCCTCCAAGAGAGACAAAAGCAGAACCGAGTATCCAAGCATTGTGGGGTGCAGATTTATTTCATTACGTTCAAATACTTCCCCATGATGAGCCTTGTCTCTTTAAATTTTCCATACAGAAAAAGCATGTGCTAACATACTGCCAATTGGAGGGGTATATTTTTGCATGTGTAGATCCAGTTGGTTTCTTTGGGATGTAAAATACAAAGGAAAAAAACCATTGTTCTTTCCTTGCTCTCAATTTTCAAAAATTACCAGCTCTCATAAGCAGACCAAAACAGATAACAGATGGCATTGGCTAGCAACAAGGAAACCTAGATGCAAATACACTACGGTATATGAAGAACGTCTCTGATGTGGCAGGGTTATGTTTTCTATCATGGTTTCTAACCGGTTGTGAGAAAAATCCAGCACTAGCAGTTTGCGGTATTTAATTGGATCTGAAAGGTGCAAATAATTCAGCTGGTGACCAAATGACAAGATTGGTAATAAATGAATGAATAAATAAATAAATAAATGAACAAACATACAGGGGCTCGATCGACTTCCCAGTGAAGTCAACAGGAGACTCTCCAGTAACGTCAGCAGCTATTCGAATGGGACCTGCATGCCCATTTCTGATTTTCATCCAAGGTCCAGATGTACACAGGCTACGCTACAAAAGAGAAATAAAAGGTTCTTGCCTGTGAATGCTTTCCTGGCCCAAGCAAGGAGCCACTGGTTTTCATAGACGTCAAAATCGGACGCTGTGCGGGGTCACTCAGTGGAGGCAGCAGGTCCAGCACGTCAGCCACACGGGTTCCAAGCAGCCCCTGCACCCCCGCTCCCCCCAACCTGCAGATCTTTACAATGAACCAGGACCCACAGCTGGGCTGAACTAGAGGTGTTTGTCTGTAGCTGTGCGGTGCAGGTCTCCCAGAGCTTGTGTAAGGTTGTTTTTAATTTAGCTTAGGTGGAAGTCAGACTAAACAAACAAACAGATATCTCTGGTGCCAGTATCTCTGCATGGGGAAACACCAGGAGCCCTTTGAGGAGGCAGTGAACAGTGCCCACAGGGGACAGCACATGGGAGAGGCACGTCCACGTGTAGATGAGATATTTGGTTGCAGTTTGACGAGTGTACACATTTTCCACTCACTCCTGCCCCCAATGTCACCTCTGCCTCAGCTTTTAAATTCCAGCCTCCAGAGCAGGGAAAGACAGCACAGGTTAAAAGAAATTAAAATCCCACCAGCTTCTCTTTCCACCAAGAGTGAATCTCTTCTTGTAGCAAATTGGTAATGAATCCATCCCCAGGAATGAACAATAGAGGTCTGAGCAGGTGAAAAGTTGAGGTCTCACATCTTGGCCGAGTGAGACTACAATTGCACTCTTTCTTCCTGCAGAAATGGGTGCTTGCCAAATCTCCAGTGTAACACAGACCGCTTGTTGCTTGTGCTCAGAGCCCTAAGATATCAGACCTTCTAGGTAAGGCAACAGACAGACAAATGCACTCAAAATGACAGAGTGATTTCTAATATTTACTCTCTTTGCCTCTATCCTCAGTGCTTGTACGGGCAGATCCATGGCAGTGAGAACAGCCTTACCTTGTTGGTAGAAGGATGTGGTTAAAAGCTCGCTGTTTTTTCTGGAAAATGAGTGTGTTGATGTGGTGCCAGTCAAATACTGGCAGAAATTTGAGAGTCTATGCAGCTCACTCATTCATTGATGCTCCACTTATAAGTCATGTGCCTGTCCCATGCCTTTGCTGGTAAAATACCTTTTCTCTAGCTCTTCTTCCATACGACACTGAATCTATGCCTATAGAGAGCATCAACCGTTTGTCGCAAAATATGAGAAATGTGTAAAATTCAATTTTTCTTTGAAGTACTTCTTAACACTCCTTCTGCGTTCAAGTAAAGCTGTCACTGAGTTCACTGAGGTTTGCCCACGCAAGGAGAAAAGGCTCTGTCCCCTTGGGAGTACGCAAGCCATTTTCTAGTAATTTATCTGCTAAGATGACAGATTTCCTTATTATAGCACTGAAAACAGGAACTTCACTGTCTTCTAACAGAAATGACTTTACATATTTTATGAAGCTGAGCCAAAGGCACTGCTCTTGTTAGCTGGAGTTGGTGGCTGTTTGGTTGGTCTGGACATGAGAATTAGCTACTTCCCCTTCCTCTTTTTTGTTTTTGTTAATGAAGGTTTTATACCTGACTAAAATACATAGCTATATTTTTCCCTTCGAGTCATGTTATCGGAAGCTTTGAGTTGGGGGTGGGGGTAAAAAAGTTCACTTACTAAGTAAGATTAAAGCAATTAAAGGCTAAGGCTCATGTTTAATTTTCCCTCGTAGATGCAATTTTTCATGCAGTGACAGCATCAAAACCTTTTCAAGTTTTATAGCTATTTCACATTTGGCAGAAACAACAGGAAACCATCTGTAGCAAAGCAGGATTGTTGTAAGCATAATATTCAGTAATGAAAAAAAGATTAAAAGAAAACACGGTTATCTTTACGTGATAGCTTTGAAGGCGCAAGGAGCAGGATGCTTGCATTTGCCCATCGATCTACTAGCATCATAAAAAATTTTCTAGATGAGACAACCATGTAGAAAGTTGATTATTTCAGCAGAAGGAAGAAGTCCAATAGGAAATTTGACTTTTGGTTTCTTGTTGAGATTTCTACGATGAATGTAAAGATGCTTGCGCAGAGGAGGCTGTATATGACTGTCTTCTGTATATCGTGACTTACATGGCAGAGCTTATAAGCACACGCACGACTTCAAATAGGCAAGTAGTGCCACAGAATGCACGTAAGCTACTCGTGGTCTTAAACTTTAACTCCATGCTTGGAAGTCTTTTCTGGACAAGGGAAATAAAAATAAATTGTGGGAATTCAGATGGTTCATATTGCCCTGTGTTCCCTTATGGCAAAGTGTATTTGTTCTTGCTTTGTTGTGTTTTATGTGCTGGAAAGGAGACATCCAGACTGAAGGAGTGCCTACTCATCAGTTGCGGGTGAAAAAAACTTTTGCCGAAACTTAGTTTGTTAATTGGGGTGTCACATCCCGAGGGTGCAGTTTTAGGGGTGCTCATGGTAGCCACTGAATACCTCTGAAGACCGTGGTCAGCCCTGTAAAGTTGTTGCAGTACTGTAAGTATGCTCAGATTTCTGATCATGCCAAAACACTCATCACTATGTCTGTTCAACAAAACAAAAGAACAATTTTTTTCAGGTGCGGTCTAAAATTTAGCCTCGTCTCTTTTCTCCAAGTATGTTGAAATTCTGACTAGTGAATGAGAAACAAATCAACCTTTCTGTAATTTTTTTGTCACTGACGGTGTCTCACGTATTAATAATCAGACCTAGTTTTAAGATAGCATTTCGCTGTGCAAAAGTCAAAATATGTCAGGGAACTGCAATATCTTCTTGTTATTAATCTCTTAAATTATAGCTAGACACCCTGTTTTTCCAGTTTTCATGGCAAGTTATGAAGGCTTTTTTTTCAAGTGCTGAGCTGATGAGACATTAAAGGTTTCTTTTTCAAATAGTTTGGCTGTTGGGTTGCTCCTCTCACTCACACCTGCCCCTTGACTTAGAAATCGTCTCCGCCTCTTCAGCATCAAACACTGAATTTACATAGGCACAAAGAAAGTGTGGAAGGCCAACAGCTTGCGCCGTCATTAAGATGGGAATGCAAGAAGAACAAAGCAGCACAATGGTAAGAGAAATATCACAATACCCTACCTTTCTGCGAGCCTGACTAACCAGGGCTTTCCCACAGGAGAGCACGGTGCTGAGGATACCACAGGATTAGCAGATGCATGTAGGGCTGCTGGCAATGACTAAGCCGGTAACAGCGAGCGAGTCGAAGTTCTAGACATGAGTCAGGTTTTGAACTTGTTGTGGTTTGTAGCAGCTCAAAAGGCTTTGTACAGCATCATGGTATGAGTCTTCGGCTGCAAAGTGATGAGCTTACAGCTGGTAGAGCCACAGTCTGCTTTGGAAGGGAATGCTTGCTTTCAGCAAAACGTTGTAGTCGAGCTTAACTCCACGCGTCGCTCACCCACAGCACAGCCTTGGGTGTGCCTTTTGCATTATTTTAATGCCTTTGCAAAGTACTCTGGCTTATTAATTCAGTAAGTTCTTCCTAATCATACAAGCATCCCTGAAGAATTTCAGAGATGCACATAAGTAGTGTGGCAAAGTCATTTCTTAAAAAATACGTGACAAAAATAAGAAAACAGAGGTGGAATGATATATGTGTTTAGCACCTAAAGTAAGTAATTTTTTTGTATGCGTGCATGGCTTTTTCTTCTGGAATTCTAAAACACAGGAGCAAAGAAAATGAGAGGAAAGTGTGGTGTCTGGATTTGTTTTGTTCCTTCAGAACTTTTTGTTCATCCCTTTTATAACAAGTTTGGTGGAAAGACTTGAGTGAAAATACTTGAGATGCTCCCTCAGTCCTGATGTCATGGGTGTTTTTGCCATTTCTTTTAGCAAACTGCGGATGTTGTGCTTTTAGTTGCTGTTCCCTGTTGCCTATGACTGAACTGCCCAAAAATTTAAAGAAAAGGTACAATTTCTGTATGAGCTGCCAAAACTGTATTAGTTTAATCAAAATGAATGAAAGAGAAAGGCATCTGCTTTTCCCCTTGCAAAGCCAAGTGCAAAGGCACTGCTTAGAGCTCAAGTTCCTCAGAAATACATACAGAAGCAAAGCTGCTATCTGTGATATTTTCCCCATCGTTACCGATGCTAGCTGGATTAATTTAACAAGTGTTGCGCGCAGACCTTTGCTTAGCTTCATAAACATGTTCATTTTTGCAGAACAGATGAAAGCTCATAAACAGTTGTGTTTAACTTTGCAATGATTTTCATCTGGAGTTTTTACCCTTTCTCGTATGTACAGATGAAACACTTTTTCTTAATCACAGAAGAGCAATTAGCGATGGGTGTGTGAAAAGTGCGTAGAATAGCAGGCACTCTCTGAATCTTTGATTCAGGAGCACTCTGGGGTGGGAAGCAGATACTTTCTGTTGGATCATCTTCATGGACTTAATCCCACGGAGGAACTTGGGTGTCTAGCAGACCTGTCACTTCACACACCTAAAACTTAGATCCTAAAAAACCTTGCTTACCTGCCCCTTCACCCCAGAGGTACCGACATTCCTTAACACCCACGTTAGCATCCACTGAGTTCCTTGCATGCCTGGACGTGTGTTTCTGGACATGCTTTACCTGGCCTAGCCTGGCCTGTGCTGGATGAACAGACTCACACACCACATCTAAGTCCTGCCGATGAGAATGGCTGCACTTTTACATTTAGTTCATGCTTAGGGAACTCAGGTGGGAGATCTGGACTCAATGCGCTCCTCAGCCTGGGGACACTTTAGCTGTTGATCCCACAACAGTGCCCCCAGCCCCGGCTCTTGTGTGTTCTGGAAGAGGTGTCTGTCCATCCCTCTTTTTTTTTTTTTTAACTGTTACGATTTCCTACGCATAAGTGACTATTTGGAGAGCAAAATAAAAATAATGCTGCTGCCTGGTGGCTAGGGTACTTGCCAGGGTGTGTGGAGATGTGGGTTCTGGAGAATACTCAATATAAGATATTTAAATTTTTGTCAGAGTAAGAACTGGACCCCTGTTTCCAAACCCTGTCCCAGGTGGTGCCCCAATCACTAGGTTTGGGAGTCATGTGTCTGAGTGAAAAAGAGAAAAAAACTGTCTCATGCAAAGCAGAAAAGCATCAACAGGAGGGAGCCGGAGCGCCCTGTGAGGGAGCCCCTGCAGCCGCACTGCCCGGCCGAGGGCTCGGGGCTGTGACCACTCTGTGGAGCCCACCCAGCCTGCCCCCAGCCACCAAAAGGGAAGATTTCCAAACTGATGTTCAGGCAAAGGGGGATGCTTTCTACGGGCAGGTAGAGGCGTTTGGCCTTGCGCTGCCCCATGGCTGACGGGGTTATTAAGGGCAAAGAGATGGAGCAGTGCTAGTGCTGTGTTTTGTGAAAGAGAAGTGGCCTGTAGGAGGCATTCTGTAGGCTGGGGTTTGGGGGGAGCCTGGAGGACTGAACAGCAAAGCCTTGCCAGGTTCCTAAGCCTTGTCAGGGTCATGGCCAAGGCATATCTGCTGGCTTTTGAGGAGCTCTGTTTTGAGGCATCTCTCTCTCCCCAGGCTCTGGCCGTAGCAAGTATGCTGCCACCTCCTGTGGCTTCCTCAGAGCACTGAGTCCGTCATGGCACTGCTCCTGTTGTGAATCTGGCCTTATCCCTGCTGAAGAAGCTTTCCTAGGAAAAATGTGCTAGTGATTAGCCCAGGCTAGTTTAAATTATTTCAGGAAGAAATTTTTCACTATGAGGGCAGTCAGACACCGGAACATGTTGCCCAGAGAAGCTGTGGATGCCCCATCCCTGGAAGTGTTCAAGATCAGGCTGGATGGGGCTTTGAGCAACCTGGTCTAGTGGAAGGCACCCCCCATGGCAGGGGG
Source organism: Ibidorhyncha struthersii (assembly GCA_013398815.1). Classification (NCBI taxonomy): domain Eukaryota; kingdom Metazoa; phylum Chordata; class Aves; order Charadriiformes; family Charadriidae; genus Ibidorhyncha; species Ibidorhyncha struthersii. The sequence goes on from VZSZ01008165.1 coordinate 51,685, forward strand.
GTTGGAACTAGATGATCTTTAAGGTCCCTTCCAACCTAAAACATTCTATGGTTCTATGATTCTAAATCAGGGACGGCTAAGAGGCAAGTAGCTCCAGGAGCACCAGCATGGATAAAGGTTGATTTTTGATGGATCGGTGTCTTGTGGCTGATTGCCAGCTCCAGGTGGAGCGTGCCCCACTGTGACATTTGCAAAGACCTTGCTGCCACATGCATTTGTCGGTGGCTCACAGGGCAGCCCCCTCCTGTGCTGGAGGGCACCAGGAGCCTGGTCCCATCCATCTGCACTGTGAAACCTCCAGGGACTAAGTTCCTCCCCGCGCCATCCAAGTGGGCAGGACTACTGGGAGAGGGGCTGGGGTGTGCACAGGTAAGCCAGGGAGAGTGGGTGGGAAATTACATCATGGCCACACAAGCACCATTTGCTTTGGAATTCAGCTAAAATTGGAGGAAATAGTTTAATAATAATAATAAAAAAAAAGCATCCTCCTGCAAATATCCAATAACCCCGTGGTTTTGGCACTCTCTTGAGAGACAGGGGTTCGAAGTTCAGCTCCCTGTTCCAAATTAAACAGAGGGAGTATTTGATGTTGTCCCATTTTACTCAGCGTGTCATACTACTCTGTTAATAAATTGATCTGTGGAAACCATATACTCCTCTGAAATGTGCTAACCATACTCTGTATGTGAGCCTTTAGTGCTTACTAAGAAGAGTAACAATGCTTTTTAATCTGTTCAAGAACAGCTATTCAGAGTGCAAGTAGAGAGCACAGCAGAGATTTAGGAGCAAGATGCTGCAGGGGCGAACTTCAGTGAAGGGGTAATAGGTGGTATGAATATGGTCATCTGTGGTTTTCATTTCCAGGCTTTTGACTGGCTTTGAAGTAAAAATGGTCTACAGAAACTATAATATTTTCTGAACACTGAAGGCAAACTTCAAAAAAAAAACACTTTTATTGTAGACTCTTTGGATTTTATTTAGGGGACTTAGCTAACTGTGCTAACACACTTTTCTCTTAGTAGGCCACTGATTTCAGCTGCTGATGCTGCTCCACGAGCAGGGGCAGCACAATCTGGTCTTTATGTTTTGAAGACTACATTTATTCCTTTTTGTAGAAGTTTGCTTTATTAGGCACATGAATTAGGGATAGCCATTTTGTAGCTCTGTATACAGCTTTGGCTTTTTCCTACAGGAAGAATATATGTGCAGGAGATAAACAGGACCTCAGGGATTCAGGTGAGGAGCTTTATATCTGTAACAGTCTGAGCAAAGAAAATGTACAGAACTGGCTCCATGCAAATGGGCCAACTCAGTCATTGTTTCCTTAAGACTTTAAACTTACATCACCATGAGGTGCCAAGAGACAGGGAGGTCTTATGGCTTTTTTTTTAACAGATTTGTATACCTAATATGTCATAACATGACAACAAAAATGAAATGGTTTTAATTGGCATATAATGTATGTGGGTTTGGGTCACTTTTCACTACATGCCAATAGTTCAGAAGAAAAGTAACAAACACAGCTTATTAGTAACAAATGAAAATGCTACCCTTTCTGTTGCACACTGGTGGGTCAAGCTTTGACGTAATTAAGCATAACGTAAAAATAACTCGTCTATCAATACCATAATTTATCATGAAAGGACGAGCTCTCCGTAATGCATGGTTTTAATTAACTGTCACTTGCTGTCGAAGTTGAGATGCAGGATACACATTTGGCACTTAGGCGTGTACATGAGTTTTTGGAGATGTCTTAGAAGGCAGAGCCAAGACAGCCAAAAAAAGACTCTGAAAGCAACCTGAGCACACATGTGAACACAATAATACTTGCTATCCATCGAAAGCTTTGTCCTTTAAACAAGTTTCCTGCTTGCATCCTTTTTTGGAGAAGAATTAGCTTTTGCTGTTCACCGTTTAAAGCACGTCACTAAAACATGCCCCCAGGTCTCTGTGAAGTATGACATTTTAGACAAGCTGTAAAAGAAATGTAGTTCCTCAGTTGCTGTTGTGCACATGATAGTTGTATCTTCCAGAAATGCTGTTTCTATAACCCTTTACTTACTTCAAGTAGACCATCACAGAAATAAGTAATTTTCTATTACAGAGTTTTGCTATAGAATACATTGCTGCAGCTACACATGTGATTTTTCTGCCACTTACACAGGGCAATGCATTTAGTCAGACTAAGCTGTCTTCTAAGAGCTACCCCAGACCAGGGCCTGGGGGACTCCAAAGGACCGCCTGGACCAGGCAGGCTGTCCTCAGCTCTTGGAGAGGAGCGGGTATGCCAGAAGGCAGGAAGAGGCTTTTCTTGCAGCCCCCACAAGTCATGAAAATGACTGTGTTGTTACATTTCATTTTTCAAGCCGATCTTGACATTACCCACCCCTTTGCAGGCTGAGGCTGATGATGCATGATACCATGTTGCCCTGGTGGCAATGGGCCCCAAGCAGGTGGGGGCGAGTTGCCCGGGATTTCACTCCAGGTGGGGTAATTCTGAGGCAGAGGCAGCACGTGCCCAGCGTGTCTTTGCCACCTTCGGTTTATGGTGGAGTTGAACGGCTGCGGAGAACGGCTGTCTGAAGGGAGCGGGTAGAGCAGAGGGTCAGGATTGCGGCGCATGTGAGGGTCAGAGGAAAGGATGCTCAAATCCTGTTTGGGCTCCCAGGTGTATGAAGAGCAGTGGGGACACGAGCAGTGGCTGCGGGAACAACACGGGGTGCGGGCAGGGGGAAGGGCTACCGGCTGCCCTCCTGTTGAGGAAGAAGCTGAATTAATATGAGGCAAAGGACTGAATGGGTACAAAAATAGCAAACGTTTGGAAGACAGGGAGAAAGATGGCATCTCTCCGGGAGCTGGAGAAGGAATTGCTGGGGAATCGAGGGCATTTGCTGCATAATTCATTGCTGGTGCTCTCATTAGGCCGGGAGGCCCTGATAGTGCCCGTAACTGCTTCTTGAAAATTGCAAGTTATTTTTAACAGGCAGGCAGGAATGGAGCGACTGCCTAGAGCCACGTATTTCTGTTTCCCTCTCTTGCGGCTCCCTGTGAGATAGGGCAAGCTGAACTGGCCTTGCTCACGCTTCGGGTTTTTACAAAGCTGCGTTCCGTTTATTATATTTGACTTTGGGTTCAAGCAGCATTCTGTAGCACTCTGTCAAGAGCCGAAATGTCAGAATGAAATACTGAATGCTATTTCCTCAGATGCTCAGTGTCGGAAATTATGGAGGCTCCAGGCTAAGTGTCCGCAACGGATTCCTGTGATTGCTGCCGTGGAGCCATGCTCCATTTTTCAATACAGTGGTCACGGGTTGATGAAACTGATGTCTCTGAGAACCTCCTGCTGGCACCAGATAGAAGACATCATCCCCCAAGGAAAAAAAAAACAACGAAACACCCCACAGAAAAAAAAATGTATAAATGGTAGATCTTTCAAATGTGAAAATAGAACAGGATACCTGTGGCCAAGTTGAGATTGATAATGCAGCTTCACAGGCGGTTGTATCAGTTCGGTTCAGCTCGAGTGTAGATGTTTCTGCTCCCATCCTACTGGGCAGATGTTGAACATGTTGTACAGGCTCACTTCCCACCCTCCCTTCTGCCCTATTTTAAATCTGCTGCAAAGTTAACCTGCTTTATTCAGATTTGTAATGGCATGAGGTTTATGCGCTAGCTGGGACATGCAAGTACCTGGAGTCCCAGAAATGCTCATAATTTGCATTCTTAATAAAACATAATTTAAAATCCTAAATATAGAAAGTGCTCTATAACTGAAATGGGTTAAAACAGCTCTTTTTTCCCAGATCTTAACACCCCAAACATCCCTGCGAGCCCAGAAATTTTGGAAGAAGCCCCATACAGGCCTGGCTCTGAACTGCTTGAAAAAGGAGAATTAGAAAACCAAATCTAGACCTTTCTGTTGGGTTAAATCAGGAACATGCTGATGGGTCCTCCTTAATGGCAGGGCCAATCTGTGATGCCAGAACAGCCCTAAAGGATCCTTAGTTTTGTTGCTCAACCCATATTGCTTTCTGGTCCCAGGATCAGAGACATTATGAAATGCTCGAGAAGTTTTTCTGACTTCAAGTTTTATATTAACCACCTATACTGTCATTTTTCTGCCTTCTTTTCACTGTCGGTGTGATTTCAGAATGTCTCCTCGCAAATGTTTTTGAGTGCCATAGATTATTGCCAGTGTTATTCCAAATGCCATGGTAATTCTTCACCCCGAAAAATGCTCCTTAACTGGTTCTGTACCACGAATGGCATCCTTACGCCCCAACTTTTATTAGGCCTTTGAGCGATATGATGATACAGACAATAAATATCTTTGCAAATTGCCTGGTGTTATTCTCTCTTTATGACAGACATTTTCTGCCTGTGTTACTTCAAAGCCTTTGGTAATTAGTGCAACACCTGCTAATGCTATAGTTTCAGAAGCCTGAGCTGGGGGATATTCAGTGGTGTTTCTCTAGGTCCTCACGCTGTCCTGAGCACTCTTTTCTTTCCCCCCTATCGTTTGCTTCACATGCCTCAGTGCTCTATGGCTGTGCCTCCCATCAGACAGGTTCAGTGTAAAATTAGGTCCTTACTACCAAGGTTTTTCTCCCAGAGGAATTTAAGAAGCTGAACAAAAAGTGTCTTGCTTAGGGAGAGGATGGGTACGCCTAAAATGAGGAAACCAGGCTTGTCTCAGAAAACACGGGGGTGACATGAGCTGATGCCACAGTCCTTCTCGTCATCATCCCACCAAGTCAAAAACCTCCTTTCAGTCCTTCACAAGCAGCCGGCGTGCTGCCGCTTTCCTGGCAGTGGCGGTGGCTTAGGCATCCCGCCCGGCGCCTGGTCCCGCAGCCTGGCTGCCGAAGGCGAGGGGAGGCTGTGCTGAAACACAGGTGCCCGCACAGGCAGCCAAACCTATTTCGTACTTGCGCCCCGTGCCACAGACTGTCGGCCATTGCCAGCTCCTTCCCTGGGCACATCCCCATGCACTGTCTGTTTGCCCACTACCTATATCGGGGGGGGTGGGGGGGNGTTGATTTGAACGCAGGCGAGTCTCAACAATGAGCTTAAAGGAGGGTGTCAGGTATAAATCTTGTCTTCAAACAGCCAGGGTGCATTCCAGACTTCAGAGACACCTCTTTGTGTGGAAGAGGAGGGGGGGTTTATGCCTCCTTTTTCTTTTTCTTGGACCTGGAAGAGGATGAAAGTGGCGGGGTGTGTGCGTTCGTTTAGGCTGATAATGAGAGTGGGGCTCACGGGCATGGTAATTTGGCAGCCTCTTCACTTCCTGTAACAGTTTAAAAAAAAAAAACAACCTCATCCAAGGGCTGCTTAAAGACAAACATTTTTTGTTTAACTACTGGTGGTTCATTTTCTGAACAACCATGCAATTAATCTTATTTGTATTAAAGAGGCAGGCTGCTTTTTGTAAGCTTTTCTGAGCTATAATTAATGAAGATCAAAAATGTTACAGAGACATAATATTTAACTTTTCATAGGTGCGACTACACAACATCTGCAGCAATTAGAGAAGCAAAAGAAAAAGGCATTGTGTTGGGCTTTTTGCCTTCAAAGTGTCTTTGTTAAGCCTCTTTGCTGCACACAACTCTTTAGTCCTCTAGCTGTGAACATAATTTTTGGTGAGGAGACTAATCAATACTAAAACCACAGACTTTTTTTTTTTAATTGCATTGAGAGATAAACACATTGTTCAAAAATGTTATCAGCTACGTAAGACTTGCGAGGACTGAGGCCATGAAGTTAAGTGCAGGACTACTTGTGCTGCTCCTTGAAGAACTAGACCCAAACAAGTGTTTATTGCTTGCATAGTCGTTTTCAAGCAAATGCATGTGTGTGTTAAAACTTCAAAAGCATCACAGCAGTTTCATGATTTTACATGTAAAAAAATCCTGGATGTTTTGCCACTAGGAATTCTGAAGCACAGATTATCTTTTAGCTGTGCTGCTTAAAAAAATAATTAGTTTATAATAAGTAGTAGCTTATTTATCTCTGGATGATTAAATAAAGAAAAACTCTGGAATGCATCACTTGAAGACATATGACAAGAAACATGCATAGTTTTACCTTGGCATCAGCTGCTTCCCGCTCCACCAACCTTTCAGCTACTCTAGCAAAAGGAAAATCTGGTTTTCGCTGGCCTGAAATCAAAACATGGATGGCTCCAAGTGTGTCACTCGGATTCATAAAACAACTGCACGCTTTTCCTTTACATACAAGCAACTGGTGCATGACTTCATGACTCCAGGGATCACTCATTCCATACACGTATGGCATTTTCCTAACACTTTGCAAAGAGAAGCTGCAGCTACATCATTCTTATTAGTATCCGAAGTGTTCTGGCATTGCTAAGGCAAAGTCAGATCTGTGATCTGCGCAATCTGGGATAAGTCTGATCTCAAACACTGAGGAACAAGCTATCCTGGTATGATCCCAAAACCAACAGAGGCACCATCTGATGTGTACTATACCGCATTAAGAATGAAAGAGGAATTAATCTTTTTCCTTTCTTTGTGGGATGTAAGTGTCACTGGGAGGTGACATACAAAAAAGTCATGACCCAGGGATGTCCACCACAGTATAGCCGTACCCTAGAAAAGTTTGTGCAACCTGATGCCAAGTCCCTCTGTCTCCAGTAACAATAAACTACACTTCCAGAGACTTGGAGGCAAATATGAGCAAGAGGTGCAGGGCAGCGCTGAGCATCCTGCTGCTGTGACCCAGCAGCCTGTGGCCCAGCTAGTCCTTCCCAGGCAGAGAGCTGTCTGGTGCCCTTGTGACTGGGCGGTCCTTGCCTTTAACCCGTGCTTGATGTCTGCAGATAGATACGTTCAGTTTGGAGACATGTCTGCAAAACTGAATCATGGAAAGCTGCACATGCTGATTACATCACATTTATTTCTGTTTGCTTTATGACTCATAACTTTCCTAAGTATACGCGAGCAAAAAAAAGTCTAACAATTTCATGTATTTAAATTGAAAGTCTTCCACCATATACCAGAGACATCTGGTCTCTGAAGCTCTCCCCTCTAATCCCTTTCAAGGTCAAAGCCCAACAAGTTGTTTATGGGATGTCAGGATGCTGATGCAGGAGTGTTTCCCTCAGAGCAGGACCAGCAGTTTGAGCGAGAGCGTTTGGCTTTGGGCAGAGACCAGCTGCAGCAGGGTGGCACAGTGGCCACCTCAGGGGTGCCAGAAGAATTAGCAGCACTAAAGCGCTAAGTCCTAACAAAACCCGTCACTAGCAAATGTCAACAGCTTCACCTTTACTTCTTAAATGCAAAACTGTTATATATATATAAACATATACACTTTCAGTACCAAAATCTGTATGTTCTTTGAGTGATTTACAGGTTTTTACATTTTAACTGAGGTAAACCCTTCCCACAGTCCCCCCTGTTGCTCATCTTCCCAAACACTCTTTCATCTTCTTATCTTTCAGACTGCAAGATCTCTGAGGAAGAGACACTCTTTATTTGTGTACCGTACAATACCCAGCATATTTAACACTAAACTCAAATGTTTGCCTACACTCTAAAATAGTTGCCAGTGTTGTTTAAGAGGGTGTCAAGGGTGTTAATTTCTAACTATTAAGAAGGGAGGGAGAAACAGTGTGAACATACTGTAGATTTCATTCAAAACAAAATGATGGAACATGGAGCCACCTGAAGATTTCAGAGAGCCCCAAGTGCAGTGTTGGTCAGTGCACAGTTGAGGTTGACCATGCAATGGCAGTTTTGTTCCTTAACTTCTTTCCGCCCCTTGCAACTTGAACGTTAATTGCAGCCCTTAGCACGAAAAGTTTTGACAAGGATGTTTTCAGGGAGAGTTGGAGCGGTCTAAGCAGCTATGGTCACCATGCTCACGCTTAACAGGCTCTGTTTGCTCAGGGAAACGACATATTTTCAGGTTTGTCTTTGGTCTTCCAACCTGTTCCCTTTTACCCAACAGATCTACTGTGTGAGGCCCCAGATTTTTTATCCTGCTCTCAAAATGCAGGCCTGCTTTAAAGTCAGAGGAACGGTGTCTTTGATTACTTTTATTTATTATACCATATAATCTGTACACATATGTTCAGTTTATAGGTAAAAACACAGCTAGATTGACTCTGTATGGTGCATTTTCACATGATGTGATTTTTTTCTCCGGTGACCTGCGAAAGTATGAAGTGAGTAAGTAAGAAAAATAGTATTTTCACCCTCAGTTAATGTAGGAATAAGTAATTGTGTGGGCACCAGCCACTGGAAGTTTATATCTGTTTTTCTTTCCCTGACTGCCATCATAACCGGAAATCAGAAAATCGCTCTGCATCTTGCTTTTATGTGGTCTCAAGGACGAGATCTTTCAGTGTTGCTTTGTTTCTGCTTATGATTTTAAATGAGTAAAAGATCCTTCTGAAGATCTGTGTTAATTTGCCGGCCTATGTGTGGCTACTGCCATTTAAGGTGTGCTACATGTCCACGTGAGGCTGGCAGGTCTGACACTGGACCCTGCAGTCTTTTGGAGTGGCACACTGGGGTCAGGCAGGATGCCATAAGACATCTCGGATGGCACCAGGCACCTGTGCATGGGCAGCTGTGGTGAGCCCTTGTTATGTCCAGCAACTACAACAATTGCTTAGTGAACAGCTCCAGAAAGCTTCTGATCATCTCCCTGATCATCAGATGACTTCTATTTTCCCAAAGTACATCATGCATTTCTTCTTCCATGCTCCCATGGTGGTTCCCAGCTCTCCAGGTAACCACAACTTTTATGCTTGCTACTGCATATAGTGGATTTCTAACTTGAATAGAAATATGATCACTTTACAACAGCCTAGCAGGGTTTCAAAATTATGTGGACACTTTAATATATCACAAATATGAACCGATTATTAGCTCTTAACAAACTTTTAAGAAAATCACAGTGAGAACAGAACACCAAAAAATTGGCTGAGGGACAAGATCAAAGCAGAGGGTTTTTGAGTTCTAGCTCCAAAATCATTGAACATCCAAACAGTGAGCTCACTCCATTTTTTTAAATTATTATAAATTTCTTATACCTTGTGCAGCTTACCCTCACGTTTCCAAAGAAGCATGGAACAAGATCAGGCCTGTGACGTTACTGAACAAGTAATATGAGATTTACTTCAACAAGTACTGTGACTGCTAGATAAAGAAACTGCACCTAACTGGTAGTGCAAAATGCTTTTTTCAAGCCTGACCTATTGCAGTGACTAGAGATTAAATCTAAAACTTTGTCCAAACCTTCAACTCGGTGTTAGCATGGAGAGGAAGATCACCGGGAATTTCAGAAAAACTTGACAACTTCTTTAGTCAAAACTTGCTTCTCTCTGTATCCATTTCTTTATTAAAGACTTACGTCAAAGTGAAGTTATCTGCACCTGAGGCGGGTCACTGATTTGTTTCTTACAGTGGTAGTAGGCTGGTGAGGATCAACATATGGTATTGCTTGTTAGGAATACTCACATTTAAAAGTCTAACAGAGAATTACACCTCCTGCATGCCTTTATGCCCTTGACCTCAAATTTACAGTATTTTATAGAAACCCTCTTTGTCCCTGTTATGTTGAATCTGGGAAAAATGAATTTGAGTGTGTGGTGGCATTGATCTGTAGTAATGAAGTGTTTGTAAAAAACATTGTTTACTTTACCTTGCACTCTAAGCTAGAGGGTATAATACGAGAGCTGTCTTGAAACAATATTTCTGATGCCGCTGAGCCTTGGAGAGCTGGCGTTCTTGGTAATTGCCATCAGCAGCCAGAGCAGAGCTGTCACGGCAAGGATTCAATGTCTTTTCTAAATATAAGGTCAGGCTGGCTGGTAGTTCAGAGGAAGTTGTACAAGGGATGAAGTCTGGCACATTTGAGGACTGTCTGTACGTTGCTTTCAGTGCCCTAAGTGTGTTGAGATGAGGACCAGTCTCTTCAGTCCCATGTCCACCACCACAAAGTCCTCAAACCACGTTCACAGAGGAGTTTGCATTAATGTTAAAAAAGGTTACAGATAGAAAGGGGCAGTCTTTTCAGCCAGTAATTTGTTCACACACACACACACAAACCCAGCCAACACAGTTTCCAAGCAACTGAAACCACTTGTAAATTCAATTCTAATTTGAAAAACACTTTTAGACAATAAAACTGGGAAAAGGCTTTGGAAAATACAAACCGATTCAAATGTAGGATTTGTTAAGTGAAACAGCTTATGTTTATGGTACTTTACCTGAGAAAATTACCTATTTATTTTAAGGGAAGCTAAAATCTTTCCCCAAACCATGGGAAAATACCTTTAGCGAGGTCGTCTTCACATGTGCGGTTTCACCCCATCTGAACTCAGTCTTCAGTTTGACCAGTACAGTTCCCTGCAAGCATCTCCTCCGTTCTTGGTGGGAAAGCATTAGCTGTCCCGGAGGCGCAGATGGACAGACCTGGAGTGGCACCAGTGAGCCATCCCCAAAGCAGTCGTGCTGGATCCAAGGGCCGAGGAAATTTTCCCCTCTCAGAGGAAAGCAGTGCTTGGCTTAGCGGCTTCCCATCCTTCCTAAATGGAAAGGTACTTTCTTTTCTCACCCCAAAGCAAAAAGAAAGGGGGGAAGCAGCCCAAATCGAACCACGGTAGCTCTAGGACTCAGGGTGTTGCAATCCCAGTGGTCACAATGTGAGACACAGTACAAGACACCTGAGAGTGGCAAGGTGTCCCACGGGGCATCCCTGCCGAAGAGCTCTGCGTGGTGCCCTGGGGAGCGTCTCCGACCCCCCGGGTCGAGCAGGAGGGGGAACCACAGAGTATTGCCTGCCTGCTTACTGGCATGTTCGGGATATAGTGCTCGGGGGGAAAGTACGGGCTTCCTCAGGATTACTGCTCAATGCCATAATGGATGGCTAATTATAGGTCTTACAGTGAAAGAAGCAGCCTGACAGAGATCTTAAGCTACTAGAATTTAAGTAGAGATGTTATTTCTGGGATATTATTCCCACAGGCCAAAGTACAATTACAGTGGTGTTTTATGTTTCCTCACCAAAAAAAAGTTAAATGAGCACAGTGTATGGTTTTAAATCAATCCTCTTATCAAGGAGTCACTTAGACACAGTGTTTCATCTTCTGTTTTCTCCCTGTAACGCCATTGATATCTGGGAAAGTCTCTGGTTTGAATCTTTGCACAGCACAGGGTAAAGGGCCTCAGCAGGTACAGCCTGGCAAGCTTGATCGTGCAAGCTTGGGTACCTTCTTTGAAATCAGCAGAAAACCTGATCCTGTATACCAAACAAACAAACAAGTCCTGTGCTATCCAGTACTCCTCCAAAACAGCCAGGGGAAAATAATGCTGTTCCCTCTGTGTATAGGAGAACAAGTTCTTGAAGCGAGTCAGAGGTCTCCTTTATTCCTAATGGGAGCCTAGAAATATGGTTAGCTACACCTAGCCGCTTTAAGGTGAGATACTGCAATGCAAGTCTTCACGCACATCCTAATAATGGCCAAGAAAAAGGTTTCCACAAGTTGTCCATAATTGATCTTTCCCCAAAAGATAAACTGTATGAGGAAAAGATTGGGAAAAATGAGCTCTCAGGTTTCCAAGTAGGTGAGAAGCCATTTTGCCCTCTCTAGAGTATCACTTCTTTGGGCAAAGTGACAGAAAGATGGATGAAGTTTGAAAGCTTGAAGTTGGCATGGAAACGGTCTTTGCTGGGGAGTGCGCACTTTTCTGACTCGAAAATAAAAATGGGCAGAGTATGACAGGGCTAGGAGCATTTGCAAGCTGTGCCTTGGGAATAGTCAGTGGAAAAGATGAAGAATTAACTCATCAGAATTGAGGACTGTGCCTTTACTTGTTTACTGATGTGTCTGCCTGGGATATTTTCAAAGTCAGGGTACTGTTTAGAGGGTCCTATGAGATTGCTCAGGATGTCATTGAAGTGCAGGAGGCCAAAGTTTGTACATGTCTGACGCATTGTGCTGTACTGGTGAGAAACAGCACGTGGTCAGATGGTGACAGGTCATTAAAACAGAGGGAAGACAATACATAAGATTGTATTTTCAGGCTTATTGATGTATGACTTCAATCCCAAAACACATGGAAGGATATACAAATTGTATATAAGAGCAGGCTTGTTCATACCAGCATGCCACTGGCTTCTTGATTCAGGGTAGAAAACACAGTACTGTGCTCAGTAATACTCTCCATTTCCATTTGGAGCACGTGAATGGAGGGGTAATATTTCAGGTGTTACAGAAAATATCAGCTAGTGAAATGTAGTTACAAAAATGGGCTCTGGGTTGTGTGACAGGGAGACGACTCAGGTATTTAATCCTGAAGGAGCAGTGGGACTTTGGTTGCGTGGCCACTCTGCAGGGAGCAAGGCAGTCCTTTGTGGTTCTGTGCTGCCCAAACTCTAGCTTGATAGCTTGATAACACCTCCTTTCCCAAGCACCAAGGATCCTTCCCTAACCACGGTTTAAACAGGATGCATGTTTACTGATCTTAAACAGCACCGTCAGCAGCTTGATACTTCAAAGATCTTGCTAGGTTGCTGCTTGGATGCCAGCACCCTGAAGGAAAGGTGCCCACATCACTTGGCATGGCAGCCGGCGTGTCTCTTTGTCTCACCTCCAGATACCAGTGCCAAGCCTGCCCCTTTGGTGAAGCCCGGGATCTCTCTTAACACTGTGCCTGATGACCACACGCCACACATACAATAGTCCTGGCAAACAAAATTAATTGTCTCTGAGATGTACAGCAGCCTGGGGAGTAGCTCCGTCTTTATCAGAGAAAACCTGTTCCCTGAGATGCGGGTATATGGGAACAAAGAAGAATGGATACGGGCACTTTAATTACCAAGGCAGGTAGACTGTTGCAGAACTATCCCAACCCCCAGTTCTCTGAACACATTTAAAGGATGAAAGTGAGTGATTCATCAGCAAAAGAGAGATCTAGTCATAACCTAATACCCCAGGCCAGAGTAAGCTGAATATTGTCCTTAAAGCCTGTTGGCTTTCCAAAGATTTCAATTTGTGTGACAGGATGCATTGCCCAAATGGTCTGTCAAATCTATCACAGTGACAAGGAAATATTGTGCTCTCCTCCTTCCCTCTGAAATTCCTTGAATACCTGGTGGCAGCAGTTCAGCTGATAATGCAAAGAGGGATGAAAGCAGACAGCCTTGTCTAGAAGAAGTGACTTTTCAAATGAGCTGTGACAGGCTCCCTTCATCTTTCTGTAACATGTCATTTTGACGCAAGCAACAGACTACAAATAACCCCATTGGTACAGCAAGGCTACAGCAGTTTTCATATTTTCACTAATTGTGAACTATTACTTAATTGCTACTCTGCTAGTGACTGTTGCATTACTTGGAGTATACTGAGTGTTGCATTTCAGGCTCTGAGCTAGGATTTGGCTATTTTAAAGAGAATTTTAAAGTTTCTGATCAGGCTGCTAAGTATGGGTTTATGTTAGAGTAGGTCTGTGGTGCTTGTAGGGGTATTGTTTTGATAGGGAAATTATATGACTGCTTCCTTTGAGCGCAGTGAACACACACCGTTTTTATCTACATGATCCTCTTTTATTAATTCTGTCAACTACTATATCGAATGTGCTCTTTGTGTGTCATGGCTCAAATCCAGATGCTGCCAGGATCACTGAGAACTTCATCACAGACTTCAGTGGGATTTCACCTGCGCAGCTGTGCCTGATGCTCCACCTCCGGGAGGGAACTGCCTTGTTCTACCCTGAATCCCAGGTTCTTCCTTTGAACCAGGGTCGTTCAGACAACCCACGTCCTTCTGAGTGCCTCAGCCCTTCCTAGTCTAGGGACCGTGGTCTCTACCTGCGGCAGGTCCAGAGGCAGGGACCTCAGTGACCACCCTACCCCACCAGATGAGAGAGAGTGCTGTCACACAGGGAGTGTGGGACTGTTTGCAGAGACGCAGCCATGTCCCTTAGTGCCTCCCAAAAAACACTGCCAGAGATGACAGATTTTAGATCTCCAATACAACAGAAAAAATCTCTAGAGGACAGGGAGAGAAGCTCACCCAGAAAACAAGATGGGACTGACCAAGGCGTTTTACTTACGGCAGGCAAGCAGCGTGCAAGGTGTGACCAGAAGCTACTGCATGCACTCCATGGAGTTAGCACAGCAGAAGAAATGTATCTGTGTGGCGACGCTGGCCTTAGCACAGAGGATGATGTACACACCCTGTGATTTGCCTCTCCTGGATTAGCCCAAACACACATTACAGTAGCCTGAGGGCTGCTTTAACTTGTATCCAACTATAAGGGCTCCAGTGGACCACTGAGGTGCACAGGCAGGGTGTAGGGATGGTTACAGGTTTTCAAAGATATTTGAAGCATCTATGGCAACTTGTCAGACTGATCCGTAGGAAGATGACTAAAGTCTACTCAGCTGCACATGAGCTCACCCTTCTGAGACAGGTCCAAGGCTTTACAAAAAATAAGCCAGTTTACATAAGAGAGCAAATGTTTCCCCTGTTTGCTGCTTCCAGACCAATCTACAGCAGTCATGGGAATTATTCTTCTGTGTTTCAGCCCCTGCCTTTAAAGCGTGCTCCTACTATGTGACATGACAAACAAACTCTGCTAGACTGTGCAGGCCACGCTCCAGCCTCTGTTGCCGCAGCCTGTTTTCGGGATAACCTCCCTTCCCTGCAAGATGGCTTAATGGATAACCTTCGGTAACTTGAGGCCCAGGACAGGGGCAGGAGCAACACTGCACAATGGGGTTGGCATGCTCTGTTTGAGCTACCTGAGAATACACACCTGATGTCTACCTATGCCTCCTATAGGTTAGAAAAGTGATATTAGTCCTTTCTGACACTGTAGAGCAATTTCTACTGTACCTATGGATGGATGTTCTCTTTCCCAATGAGAGGAGACTACTGTTTTCCAGCTTCAGCAGAGTCAGTGTGTTTCGTATTCATACATCTCAGACAGAGTTGCAGATACAGGCGGTGTCAACGTGCAGGACTTCAGCACAGGACATCAGCGGCAAGTATGTGAAGCATGAGAGAACAATTACACTTGCAGCCCTCAGACTGCTTTCTTAGCTGCACGGTGATGTAACTCTTAGACCGTTCCAGGTTTTTTCATGCTGGATGTTAAGTTAGTTAAGTAAGCAGACTGAGAATGCCTTAGCAGCAACGCTCAGAAGAAGCCTTACAGGTTTAATGTGCTTTAACTTCACGGGTTTAGTTCATTCCCCTACCCCAGTTCCTCTCCCAGACTCCCCCTGTGTTTACAAGTCTTTAGTGTTATTTTAGCTTCTCGCTCTTGCATTCATCATAATCTGTGAAAATCAGAGTTGACACGATGACAAAAGTCGTCACATTGAATACATTGTTTACTTGGCTTGAACGGTTATTTTTATAGTCTCTCCAGAGAAAGTTTCTTATTCAAATTTACCAGAGATACTCAACAAGTTTAACTAGAAACTTGGCATTTCCTCTTCCAAAAATTCTTTGAATGATATTTTCCAGCAACAGACTAATTGACAACATCTTGCTTCACAGAGGCACACATCCTTCTGCATTAGATTTTCTCAACACATTCACACCTGGAGTTTGGGGATCGGCAGTTCGGCACAGCATCACACAGCCAGTAAACGGTTCATCTAGGTAGGAGGCACGCGGATCAATCCCCAAAATTCAGTTTTGTGTAAACGAGGGATAAAAATCCTGCCCACGTGTGACAAGAGAGATTCTTCACACCCAGACTGAGATTTCTCCAGCGTTCTGCGCTGTATATTTTACATACTGGATCTCTCACCAATTTAATTTTCCCCAAGGCTTTCATATTGTTCTAAAGGAAACAACAGCTAAGATCTTTTCCAAACCAGTGGAACGAGACATCGTGTTTGACAGGAAAGGCCTAAAATTTATGTTTTGCTCACTTCATGCTTAGACTTGAATTTACCGAAACAGCTTCTCCAAGAGGGGATAGTCCCGTGTTATTTAGATCCACTGAACGCCACAGTCACCTGTGTGATCCAGGACCGCCTGTGTCTGGGTTATTTCCATATTGATACCTGCAGACATTTTAACCTGGAGGATGGGCAGGCTACTTTAAATTTTATTTGTGACCAATAAGGAATACCCACCCCCCTGAAATTTTCAGCTTAGAAATAATACTTCCCACAATTTTGGGCTAGGTAGATTCACTAGCACCATAAAATATTTTACGATATATGCCTTTTGGCCTCCAGAAACCATGCACCAGTTTACAAGATCTCCGCAGCAATCACTATTAGATGCCTATAGGGCTGCAAAACAATTCTTCTAGGTATAGCCAATTGGTAATAATCAGTGTGATTTGCAATGTACAGTGTAGTTAAGGTAGAAGGAAGTGAGGAGACATGGTAATCCAGCAGCTGCAGCCGTGATTTCAGGGTGGTCAAGAAATCTTGCCACACAAAAGGAGCTGAGTTCTGCATCCTAGAAACATGTTTATTCAGATTAAGAAAAAATTAAGGCGAGATCACCACTAACATCTGACCCAGCTCTACAGCAGGCAAAAGAAATGGCCAGAGAAGGATAGCAGCTGGCTGTCCTGCCAGTCACCAGGGAGAAAACAAAGCTGTTTATAAAAGAAAAGGAAAAAAAAAAAACAACCCAAACTTTGTCATTCTACAAAGTCTCATCTATTCTGTTTCCAATTTATATAACAGTTTAGGCTTTCAGGAATACACAATGTGTTTCTGCTTCTGGCTCTTCAAACAGCTATTTGATTTACCTTTCTCAGCTCTATGAGGGTGGGTGTGCTGCGTGTCCTGCCTTGCCTCCTGCCTCCTCCTGCTGCGTGGATGCTGAGCTGTGTGCAGGCAGCAGCGCCAGCTGCTCCCGAGCCCGCATGGTGCCTGGGAGCACCGGAGCACCCAGCATTAGTGTTGGGTCCTACTGGGGCTCCTCATCTTGCTGAGCCACCCGTGCCCTATCTGTGCCACCCTTCTCCCCTCCCCACTGCTATAAACATCTGCCCCTTCACAGATCACACACCAGGTGTGGAGGCGTTACTTTGCTGGACATAAGGGTTTTTTCCAACTTGTGCTGCAGAAGCAACACATGCACGTGTTTAACGTAAAATGTAACCAATTGAAATATATCAAGCTGATTTGGGAGGTGGATCTCAGTATCTGTCCTGTTTAGGAGGGGAGGTTACCCCATTAACTAACTCTAAGCGGCACCTCGAGGTCCTCCAGAAAGTATTGAAGGAGCTGTTACCAGTATAAGCTAGTTTTGTGTGAGCTGCAGAGCAGGCCTCCTCCATTTCAGATGAACCCAGCAGACTAGAGCTGGCTTTAATGTACATACTCACTTTCTATTCAGGATAAACTCAAAACTATGTGGTCCCATCCCAACCCAACAGCCAGGACTGAGAATAGCTGGCAGATAGATCAGGCACACAGTCTTTCCCCTCCCTTCATTTCTCCAAAAGGTGTTTAGTCAGCACTGGTTTGCTCATGTGATAGTGTAAGTAGAGCTTTGACCTGTTTGTTAGACTCCTTTCAAAGCAGATACTTGACTCCACCAGTTGCTTTCTCTGAGTGCAAACTTAAGCAAGCAATAATACACCTGGAAGGGACTCCAGTCCACTTTTAATGCACTGTCTTCTGAGGAGACTAAAAAGAAAAGGTAAAAAGATAATAACACATTTTCATCATTGGGCTCTTTTCTCCTTGGGGCTTGATATTCCTGCAACCTGCAAGATGGGATCCTTTGAAATTTCACCACCTGTAGTAACATGGAAATTTCACTCTCTGAATGCCCTGACTTTCTGTTTAGTAAGGGTCATGTAGTGTTAACCATGGGAAAGTTTTAAGGTTTGTATGAAATTGAAGCTTGCCATGTTTCTTATAAGTTGTTGGTCTTCAAAGTACAGAGGAGCTGGCTCTGCAGGAGCAGTCACTGCTTTATACAAAATAAAGCTGCTAAGTTTGCTGTCTCCATGCAAAAGCCATCCTTCAGTCTTCCACGCAGAAAAAAAATACAGGCAACACTAAGCCATTGGAGGTGTACTCCAAAGAGACAACACTTAAGCTCCACTGTAGCATCTCCTATACTCTACACGTTGCATATTACTTTGCTTTGCTTTTATGCTTCAGGACAGCAGTTAAATGCACGATTAGTGACTCACATTTTTCTACAGGCTGCTTAAGGAGTTAACAACCTAATTTTACCATTTAATCACAGAACAACTGAATATGTGCAATGTATATTTGCTGAGGTCTATAGTTTTGTGTTTTGTGTTGTTTTATTAAAGTAGACGTTATCTATTAAGGCATCCTCAAGTAGTTTGAGCTCAGGGTTGGCCATCAAGTGACATACAAGATACTCAGAGAGGTTAATGGACAAAGGGGAGCAATTTCTTTGCTCTGTTTAAAGCAGAACTGTTCTCGCCAGCCCTCACAACTGGATTCTGTCCTTGCCACGCAAGTGTGTTTGCCCGTAATACATTCAGTCCTCAAAAAGAGACATTAGAATTTGAGGATGAAAGCAGATTTTTGTAGCGGAAATACTGCAAAGATGTTCTGCCAGAAAAATCTTTTTCAGCAACTTGAGCATCCAACTCAAAATAGCAGCTCATGATGCTGGAGTCATTGCTTTCATCCAGCACCACAGTGAAAAGATTTGAGCTGGCATGGCTCAGCAATCTGCAGGAGATACGATGACAGCTTTCTGAGGGCGCAGATTGCTTTTGTTCTCCAGATGAAAACACTCTTACCACGGCAGACTCAACATCCCCTTCACCCACCTGGCAAAGCAAGAAGCATGGAGAATGGGAATATGTTGCTATGGCATCACTGGAAAAACAACAAATTTGGTAGGAGTTTACTCGAGCAAAATGAAACACCCAGGGCTGTTATTAGGCACAAAAGGAATATATCTGCTGGTGCACAAATAGCAACACTGCAAAACTGATATATGTCTTACAAATGCAGGATAGTTTTTCACATCTTGGTAGAAATGCCAACATAGATGATGGGGAAGGAGGGAGAAGAGCAAGTCAAAAACCTTACCACCTTCAAACGTGTAGTAGCTTAATAGATGAGATTTTGTCATGTCTAGTAGATCCCTAGCTGACTGCAGGACCTTTATTCTCTCCACAACCTCATCCAGGGATGTGTGAAAAAAGCTTATAAACTCTTCAATGAAACGCTCTATCCAGGATGGCTGAGGCCTTCATAAAAATATTCTGTTCAGTTTTAGATGTTCACCTACAGAAAGGTGGGGGCAAGCTGGAGAATATCCCGGTAGAAGCACGAACACCCAGTGCTCTAGAAATGGTGACTTAATGGTGCAAGACTGCATGTGTTAGGACTGTTTTGCATAAAATATGACCACGTTGAGACATGAGGTCAGACTCAAATACCTAGGAGACTACTGCAGAGCAGAAGGAAATAATCTGTTCTTCACATCCATGGTGGATAAGACAAACGACAGCAGCTTCGAGTGAATGAAGAGAGGTGTAGATTAGACATTAAGAGAAGCTGCCTAATACCAAGAATGGGAAAGCACTGGCATAAATAGATGAGGGAAAATTGTGTAATCTCTTTCACTGGAGGTTCCTAAGACCCGATTAGATAAATGTTTGTTGGGGCGGCAGGGAATGATTTTGTCTTAGTGTGAAACAGAAGGGTTGATTAGATAACTTCTTGAGGTCCTATTGGTCCTTTTGTTTGATGAGGGAATTATTTGATAACTGTATATAATAAGCACAGATCTCAGAATCACCATTTTTTTTCTGACAGGATGCGTTTTACTGTGCTGATAGGTTGAACTGGCAAAGGTCTACATAATTCTCTGTAAAATCTAATGGCTTTATAGTCTGGTGGTTTTGATAGTAGGTGTATCTTGGAGGTACATAGACTTTTAAAGAAAGTGAAGCTGAGAAGATGCAAGAATATTATTTTAATTAGGCTAATTTAATGTAGCACTGAGATTTGTTTCAGTGTAAGCTTTATTCTGTTAATGTTCATCAAAATCACTCCTTCAAAAATAGGGAGATGAAGTATAGGAAAAATATCCATGTTGGCCTTGCAAAAGGAATTTTTATGTTAAAATACTTGGCCACAAATGTAATGCACTAGACACAAACTAGAAAGCTGTCAGATGTGATAGAAATGAAACATAGTGAGAAATAATTTTTTCCATGTTTAGTAATAAGCTGCATGAAGGCCATAAGGTGGAGTTGCAATATCCAATCCAGTAAGCACCTATGATCCACGTTTTCCAATAAAAGTCCATGTGAACTGAAGAAGTGTTTGCAGTATCATCTGAACTGCAGGCAAGTTTAATCCAAGAAGAGCCTTCAGCCTCTTATTGCTGCAATTATGGTGAGTTCCTAAGTGCTAAGAAAGTGAAAAAAAAACACTTGAATTTACAGCTGAAAGCTATTCTTTGTCTTTCTTATAATCCTGATAAACATGAATTATCCATTAATTACCCCAAATTCTTTTGAATCTTCTTAGAATGATCTTAGTCAGGTTTAGCCAATTCTGCTTTCTGCCTTGCACTTCTCTTCTGCCCACAAGCTGAGTGGAGTGACATACCTCAAACCAGACACACAGTGTTTCTCCTCTGTCAGGGACATACTGCACTGCTTCCCAACAGCCCATCTCTGCTATCCAGAGCCCAACGTATCCAACTTCACCCTTCATCTTCCTGTGGCGATACTATATTTTATCAGCTGAATGGGACCTAGTAAGACCCTTTCTTTGAGTGCCTCCTTAGCCTCCTCCTCCTGCATCAGAAGTCTCTTCCTTATAACGTCCAGATGAGCTCCACCAACCTGTGGCGAGGTAAATCTGTGTTCTTGGCTGCAAGGCTCTCAGACAAAGCCATTCATGGCATGTCCAGCCCTGAAAAAAACCAAAACAAAGCAAAACAAAACAAAACAAAACAAAACCCACAAAGCACAGTGAGAACCTCCTCCTCCACAAGCTCCAAAATCCAGGGACTGATGAGTCAGCACGAACTTCCAGCAAGTTCTGTGTCTTCCTAGCCTAGAGGTATCCTAAACAGCTCTAACCCTCTGCCCAGCTGTGCTCCACAACCTGTTCAAATGTACCCAAACAGGGACAAAAGCAGTGACCTGGGCTAGCTTAAATCGGTGGAGACGGGTACAGTCCTGGCACAGGTATTGAATATGTACTTTCCATTTTTCTACAGCCTGAAACAAGACACAGAAAAGCACCCGTGTCCTCTCAGCGGGTACATCCATGCAACTCAAAAACACTATGAGGGCCCCAGTGAGAACAAATTAAGGCCCCAGTGTGAGAGGGTTTACTCTAGCATGGGGAATGGGTTGCAGACAGCACTCTCCTCAAGCTCCCCAGTCCGTCTGCCAGCACAGGCTCCTCTCAGCTAAGCAGTTCCTCCACATGCATCGCTCAGGGCGAGGGCTTTGCTCAGAAAGGCACAACACTGGCATGAAACCTGCCCAAGTGCCTTCTCTGCTGTGGTGCAATTCCTGTGTTTCACCTACAGTAGCTGCTGTGTCTGCATGTATCCCTCAGCTATCCAGCTCCTGGGTTCAGGCCAGAATACGTTTACGTCTTCCTTCAGGGTGGCGTGTAACCAAGGTTTTGTCCTACCAACCAATTCTTCACTCTAATTCTTGTCACCATCCCAAGGCGCTTGGCACGGCACTGCAGAGCTTTGCTGGGGGAAGTGCAAGCAGCTTGCTTTGTGCTGCCATGGGGCAGACATCACTGCTCTCTGTCAAGCAGTCTTCTCCCATGCCTTCAAGTAGGAGCTTGAACCTCATCACAAGGATAGTTTAAGGTTCATCCTCTTCCCCATCCCACTGCTCAGCATAGGATGGTTCCATTTCTGCTTCCTGAAGCCTTGGCAATCTGTGCTTGTGCTGTGATTGCTTCCAACGTTGGAGGCCCCATGCCGTTTTCTGGAGTCATGTAACCCAGACCCCACCAGGAAGCTGTCCTTACAGCTTGCTGTGGAGCGACCAGCAGGTGGGACCCCGCCAAGAGGCAACCGCAGCCTGTGCTCAGCTCTGCAGCCTTCCAGTCATGTCATCCAGTGGGGAACATCCCCACTCCTTTCCTCACCCTCGGTGCCCTTTCTCCAGCCCAGGGCTCCCAACCCGGACGCTAGCCCTCCATGCCTCCTCCAGCTCTGTGCCTAGACTTTTGCCCTGGTTCCTGCTTCCACCCAGCTTCATCCCGCCTCCCCGGCTGCCCTCCAGTCTTCATTTCTCTTCTAACCAGAGAAGAGGGAGCCCTGTCCCACCCAAACCCTGGTATATAGGTGTGGTAGCACCTTGTGGGGTTTAACGCTTAGGTGGTGCTCAGAATAATTAAGGGGCCAAATGGATTCCTCCCACAGCTTGGCTGCACCAGGAGAGCAGGGATGTGCATACATTACCCCTGCAATCCTGCGCATTCTGACACCACACGGCTCCTGTTTTCATGTCATTCCAAGCAGCCTTTGACGGATACAGGTCTGCAGCGTGCAGACAGGACCTTTGCCATGTCGAAATGCCTCCAAGCAGCAACCACCCATGTTGGCAGGCTATTAAGTTTCTATAGAATTTTGACAAGCCTCCAGATGAACATCAAACCATCCCAAATCTCCTCAGGGGCTAAGAATAAAAAA
>VZSZ01008165.1:81884-116338 GCA_013398815.1 Ibidorhyncha struthersii
GGCAGCACAGCCTTCTGGTGTGTCAGCCACCCCTCCCAGTTTTGTGTCATCAGCAAACTTGCTGATGGTACACTCTATCCCTTCATCCAGGTCATTGATAATATACTGAAGAGGACTGGACCCAGTACTGACCCCTGAGGAACACCACTTGTTACTGACCTCCAACTGGACTCTGCACCACTAACCACAACCCACTGAGCTCTGTCTGTCAGCCACTGTTCAATCCAACCCACTCTCCATTCATCTAACCCACACTTCCTAAGCTTGCCTGTGAGGACGATGTGGGAGACAGTGTCAAAAGCCTTGCTGAAGTCAAGGTGGACAACATCCACTGCCCTCCCCTCATCCACCCATCCAGTCACGCCGTCATAGAAGGCTATCAGATTAGTCAGGCATGACTTCCCCGTGGTGAATCCATGTTGACTGCTTGGATATGGACTTCCAGATGTAGTTTCCAGATAGGCAAGTCTGTGAGAGACAGCTCTTCATTAGGCTTGATTGCCCCACATCATCAGCGCACAGTGCCCCTATTAACAAATTAAAGAATCTTTTATGTCCCCTCTTGTCAACGCAGGTCCCACTGGAAAAAATCTTGTTTCTGTGCCTGAGCAATGAATTACTTTTCTGATGGAGTTTCCAGATCACAGAGGCAATTTAATTTTTATGTGTAGCTTGAGCTGTTCTTGCTTCCTTTTGATGTTTCAGGTAAAAGGAAGAAGAGAGTTGTATCATTTTAACACTTTTTACATCTCTCTCTGAGCTAATTCTTAAGGTATTTGCAAGGTCAAAGTGATAAAAAAACAGATATGGGAAACAGTGTGGTTCGCATTGTCCTACAAATGTAATACTGTTCTGTGGAATATTTTTTCACAGCAATACAAACTGTAACCGAGCCTACAAAATAGTTTTCTTCATCATCTCCGTGTTTCCATTTGCTTATCGTTTGCTAAGTTTATTCTCTCCCTGAGCTTACACTGCCATCATTGTCATTCAGTGATGGGCTCGGGGAACCCTCTTTCCTCCTGATAGAAAACTGAGACCACATCTTTTTTTCACGATGCCAGAACCAGGCTGAACTCTGAAACCTGTGGGGCCCTGCAGTGAGCTTATCACAGCTAGGAAGGGTTTAGCAGCATCAGGAGCACACAGAGATTATCTACTGAGCCCATGCAAAAATCTGTGATAACCTGCGCAAAAGGTGGTTCACAAGGTTCCTCTCATAAACCCCGGGAACTCGGGGCAAGCGCTGGGTTTGTTGGTAGCACATGTGAAGTACATACAACCTGCCCACGTTTACTTACATGAAAGTTTTTGTCTCACATTCTGCTGTCCATCCCTTCTGTTATTGCTAGTAGTGGAGATCTTGGATGTGGATTCATGATCGATGCAGATTTGCCGGCTACTCGGCAATTATATTTGTAACCACAGACCGGCTAACCAAACTGCTGCTCAGAAAATCCCAGAAGAGAAATGCGGGTAGAGATATCAAAATGGTGAAGCTGTCTGACACAGAGGTTGTGCCTTTCCCTCTCGCAAAGCCAAGTTTTCTGTCCTTGAAGTATATCTGCATCAGTGATGAAATTAGGGAAATGCAGGACACCAAACCCCCCCCCCCTTTTTACAACATTAAGAAACACGTATTTCTGTGCTTCAGTCCATGTATTCTTTTCCTCTTTTTTTTCAAACCTTTTTTAAAAACAGAAAGTGTATAATAGGAAATTATCTTTTGCACTGTGTTAGTACTGAAGCCACAGAATTAAAATAATAGTGAAGATCATCCATCAAAAGCTGTGAGCTTTAACTTAGACCTCCAGCTAGGGTAACCTCCTTGCCTGCACCTTCCCTACATTTACTCCATTTACTCATAGATACTGTAAGTATTATGGCAGTGTTACCTTATCATCTACGTAAATTACCAAATTCAAAGGCTGACTACCACGAATAATGCTTTTTGTCCTTTGGACAGCATGAACTAAGCATTTTCTGCCTGGGGATTTATTTAGTTATTTATTTATCTGTATCTGCCAGTTCTTGGTAAGAAGCTGCAAAGACTATATAGGAAGGCCTTTCGTCTGGAAGGAGAAATATTTGATTAATACGGTCCCAGGCGTCTCTTTTCCTATTCCCCCAGGCCAAATTTGTGCCTCACAGTCTACGGGAGAGAAGCTGAGACAACAAGTCTGTAGCGTTTCTTACTGTGGTTGCCACTGGGAAAATAGTCTTCCTTTTCCTGTCAGCTTATGTATATATTCTTAACAGCTATTAATGAATATGCCCCAAAAGGCAAATATGGCTATAATTAGCAACCCCCTCTAGTCATGATGAGGCTTGCTGCGTGTTGCACACCTGATGCACAAAGACACAGGTCTGTGTTTTACACCTCCTCTCTGGAGACACCCACACAGCCTAAACAAAACCACGAATCAGGATCTGCGGAGGGCTCGGCGGACGAGTGGCCGGAGACCCCAAATTGCTTAGAAGTGATCATGTGGTGCCGACAAAAATCAACCTCCAGCTCCTTCCCACTCACCATTGCCTGCTGTCCCGCAGGAGAGGGTCATTTGCTTTAGTCAAAGCACAGCAGAATACAAAGGAAAGGTGCGGTGTCTGTTAGCTCATTAAGAACTAATTGCTTTTAATCATTAGGGGCCATAATAACTGGTCATTCTTTTTCCTGCCTCTTGGCAGACGCAGGCTCGCTGCCCAAGCTTTGCATGTCTTCCCAGGTGACAGCTGGAGAAAAAAGCAATCTTAGCACTAGAAGATCCCTTGTGTGGATGGGATTGATGCGTGACAGATATAATGGTGCGGTTGTACATTAACATGCCTGAAAATGGACAGCAAGCCTAAGAGCAGCCTGGCACGTCTTGGTAAATACCATCAGGTATCATGCCAGCTGAGGAGCTACCTACGGTCCTACTGCCAGAAAGCTCCTGCATCTGCCTTCCCCCACTCCTGCGTTATAAAAATAAACATTTTGGGTTTTAACTCCAAAGGAGGTAAAAAAGAAAAAAAAAAAAAAAAACAGAAAAAAAATAACACTGCTAGTTTATGGCAGTGTGCTTGAACAGGGGGATGAATAATTAAATTTAACTTTCTGGTATTCCAATTTGGGACAAAAGCCTCCCCTAGAGTTCTTATCTGGCCATATTCAGCACTTTGAACCGGCCTTTTCCAGCTAAAAAAGTATTTCCCATATGCTTGACATATTGCTGCATATAATGATGGAATGCAGGGAGGAAAAATCTATGTTTACATACAAAACATACCCCCGCATGCATATTTATATTGAGAGACAGAAAAATATTTTATGTATATGTGTATAACTTGACACTTTCAACATTTTATGTAAATAAATGCCAAATGGATGGAGGAGGTTGTTTTGTACATTAATGGGCTACGCTTCTTCATTTCCATTTTTCAAATCCGGCTATGATTGCATACAAGTACCTCAAACAGCAAACATCTGGGTGGCTTGAAAGCAACTGAAGCATGTTTTTACTGTAAGACATGTTTTTACTGTAAGACATATTCTTACTGTAAAGTTACAGATTCAAACTTTACCAAGTGAAAGTTTTGGTCCTGAGCAGCCTCAGACCCAATTTATAATAAATACGGTGATTTTGCAGTATCAATGGTGACAACAGTCTTAATATTATTCATATTTAAAGTCTAACAAGCTCTTTTATAATTAGCATTCAGTTTAAGACATGTGCATCAAGACTATATATCCTTGGAACTTTTCCAAGGAACAGCACTGTCGTAGCCAAAGCCTTTGTCCAACTTAAATGTTTGACAGTTTATACAATTGCATGACTATTTTCCATCTCTTACCTCCAGATTTAGGACACATTATCTCTGATTCTCTTTGTTTTTAGGTTTCAAAGTGCAATTTCCTGCAGAAACAAATATACTCATAATTCACGTTGTCCACCCACCCACCCAGTTACCTGTCTCAGCTAGCCCAATTGCTGCAAGGAACATATAAAGCAAGTTCGTAGCTTGATGCTGGAGTGATATAATCTTTGCTTAATCTTCTTAGTGTTTAAAAATGTAAATGTTAGTGGCTATCTCAAATACTAGAGTGCTGCTCTCATGTAGGTTGTATGCTCGAATGTGGCACAAAGCTGTAATTGTACTCTTCTGGGAGACTAAAAGCCTTGCAGTGTCTGAGACCTGGAAATTTTAAAGAGTAGTTTACATCTGCTAGGACCAAAGTGTTGCAACTGTATCTCAAACATTTGCAATTTGAAGCTGTAAAATCCCTAGGGCATATTATGTGCTGTAACAATAGCATTAAATATGTTGTATCAAGCTAACAAAACAATTTGTGCTTCCTTTTCCTGTCTCTTTTTTTCTCCTTAGAAAGAAATCCAGTACATGAATATGTAACATTAGGTCTTATTCAAAATTATTCATTTGAAGAAGTGAAATAAATTAGCACGTGTGTTTATAACAGAGATTGCAGCCTTTCTTTTCCCCAACCATTGTAATAACACTTCAAATATAAAGTTTGGCTTCTTCCTTGAGTTTAACCTCTTAAATCTGCAGTTTGCTTATGGAGAACAAAAAGCAGCCGACGCTTCCAACTGAAGGCATCTCTGGGCTTTCTCAGTGGATCCTCAAGAGCCGGCGAGGAAGGTGCAGCCCCGGTGTGCCGGCTGTCCACGCTGCTTGCCGTCGGTTCACTCCCTGGCTCTGCTTTTGGCTGCTCCACCTAGATCCCTCCTAGACTGATCTAATCTAGCGGGGTCAAGCACTAAGCAGTGTGCACACAAGCCAGGCTCCTGGTCCCCATCCCTCTTTCATTCAGCAGTCAAGACATTCCTCCATGGGAGCCCTCAGTTCCTCCATGGGGGGAATTCTCAGCAAGCCAAGAAGTGACGGGGCTCAGAATGGATTCCTCATCTTTGACAGATTTTTATAAAGGTTGCAGGACCGGGCTCCCTTGTGCCATCAGTCTTCTCAAAGAGAGGGAAGAGATGAGCAGTAAGGGCGTGTAGCGTGTGTGTGCGTGTAACTGCACGTGCACATCTCCCCCTCTCTTTGTTTGGACCCCCGGGCATCGCTCCCGTGTAACCTTTGTTCTGCTTAGGAGCCCTTCTGTTCTTATTTTGGCAACACACACAAATATTTACTCATGTTCATAAACCATCACCAATTCTATCTTTTCAGGTGAAATATCAAGAGAGCATGGCTCACCTGGGTGAACGGAAATGGACTCACATGTTTCCTTTCCTGGTGGTAGGTATTTATGTGTGTATAGGTCTCTCCAGCGTGCAAAGATAACTGGGTTCTGCTTGGGTCTTTGCAAACATCTCTGAATTATCATGGCCCAGCTACAGACGACTTAGGGACTGCGCTCCGATGCAGTGATAGGTTTGCATTCAGAGAAACACAGAGGCATGTGCTGCTTAGACTGAGGCTGCTGGGGAGGAGGGGGAAGGGGAAGGAGAAGGACCTGGGATGGAGCAGAGGCAGAAGGCGCTGGAAGAGCCAATCAGCCTGGGTGTCACATGAAGCACAGCCCTATCATGATTGAGGCCTGAGACAGCTCATTATCTCAGGTTGTTATAATTGTCTGTTGCAGTCACATATATGAAGACTTGTTAGAGCTGTGAGGGTGCAAACTTGGGTGTTTGCTGCGCAGGAGAGTGAGCGAATGAGTAGGTCAGGAATCATATCTGCCATACTTTGAGGAGTAGCCATGCCAACAAGCATGAACATCAGTGCTCTGAGAAACTCTTAGCAGGACCGGGTTGCTGAAAACCCTACCTGCCTCCATCCCACGTAGTGGCACCACTTCTGTTTCTGAGCTTTAAGGGTATTTCCCACTGCAATGCCGGCCCCAACACCTTCTGAGCCACGGCAGCTGGGTGAGGGCAGGAAGCAAAGTGTGGGGGATGAAGATGGTGGAAGTGACAGTGAACTGGGATGCTCTCTGGTGACAGGTCTCCCTGGTGTACTCTGCCAGCGCCGAATACTCCAACTGCGGTGAGAACGAATACTACAACCAGACCACCGGCATGTGCCACGACTGCCCCAAGTGCGAGCCGGGCGAAGAGCCTTACATGGTAATTTCAGCTTCCCCTGCTGGTAGGGGGACACATATCAAGCACCAAATGCAAAAAAAACCCCAAATTTTTTGTTACGTGGCAGTAATATATGGCTAGGATAGAAACTGGGGAAGGGCAGAGATGCTTAAGCAGGAGCACTCACGCCTGCAAGTGTGTCGTGGGAGTGAGGCACCGTGTGTGTGCACACTGGTATGCCACGTCCCAGGGGCAGCCTATTAAAAGTGATACTGTAAAAGCTGTAAGGTAAAAGTTTCACATACAGTCTCTGCTGGTCTGTTCTCATCTCAATAGTTATTTAAAATCTGACGCTGCTGTTCCGGCATGGTGTGATAAATCGGTTAGTCTGGCATGCTTGCTGGCCCCCCACACTGAGAATTTAATTTTGCTCTCCCGCTAAGATATTTTGGCACTAGAGGAACTTGGATGCTTCTGCAACATTTTAAATTATGGTTCCTAAGTAACCATTTGATTTACAACAGATAATTGTTGCTTATTAAAAAATAAATTACTGAAATCCTGTTTGGTTTTAATGGGATAAACATCCCATTGCAAGAATTTCACACAGTTGGTAGTCCTGAACAAGTATGTTTGAATAATAACCAGTTGGTTTTAGTTTTATTTAATCTAAACGTAATGTTCAGCTGGGACACGTGAGTTCAGGGGTTACGAAATCTCATACAAACATTGCCT
This sequence comes from Ibidorhyncha struthersii, assembly GCA_013398815.1. Lineage (NCBI taxonomy): Eukaryota > Metazoa > Chordata > Aves > Charadriiformes > Charadriidae > Ibidorhyncha > Ibidorhyncha struthersii. The sequence continues at coordinate 88,652 of VZSZ01008165.1, forward strand.
TTTGTGATGTTCCCTCTGGCCTCTTCAAGCATGAAAGCAAGATCGCTGATATCTCTGCTGCCGCCGTGTTTCCCCTGTAATTTTCTTCTCTATTTTTCAATTTTCAGTTCACTTTCAATCTAAGCAGCAGCTGAAGTTCACTTCCATGACTTGATGGAAGATGATACAAATAGCTATGGGGGGCCACTTTCAAGGAGTGTGATGCTCTGGTTCCCCTTTTCCCTCTCCAGCACACAGTGCGTTGGGCCCTTATATCCCTCCATGGCCTTTTTAGGACAGACACTAAAGGACCAAAGCACAAGTTGTTTTCCTTTGGTATGACATTGTGCCACAAAGCCAATGGGCCAGACTATGAATATTCCCTTTTGCTAGAAGCCAGTGTGCAGCTTCTCAGTGACTTTGCATTGTTGCAGACATGTGGATACGGCACCAAGGATGAGGACTACGGCTGCATCCCCTGCCCTTCAGAGAAGTTTTCCAGAGGAGGTTACCAGATATGCAGGCGGCACAAAGACTGCGAGGGCTTTTTCCGAGCCACAGTCATGACACCTGGTGATCAGGAGAATGATGCAGAGTGTGGTCCTTGTCTCCCAGGGTAAGGATTTAACCATGGACCTTTGCTCTACCCAAGGCACTACAAAATACTCTTTTAACGTCAAAATCTCTGACAGCCTCTCTTCATGTCCTAGCTGCCTGTAGGTGCAATACCAGTGAATTATGTTTTTTGGTCACTGCTAAAATTATACATTCAAATGTTTCAAAAGCATTGGTGAATTTAGTGTACCAGAAGACCTCGTTAATCTTACTGATATCTCACTGAGGAAACAACGGTTGGGAACAACTAGAAAAACTGAAACGTCTCTTACTAGAATTGGAAAGGGAACAGCTCACGTACCTCAGCACAGGCTTGCAGTGCCATTTTAGGTGCTCAAAGAAATCCAGCTTGGCCTCCAGATGTGGCTTCTGTAAGTCCTGCATCCCACGAAGGAGCTCCACGAAGATGCCTTGGATACCCTGTAGGATCCATGCTGGCACTACGGAGTGTTTAGGAACATAGAATATCTCCTCTCCAGAAGCGATCAGCTGGCAAATTTGTCAGTAGTTGACAGCATTAGCTAACATAGCTGTTAGGTGAGATTTACCAAGGCATTTAAGTCTCTCAGGGTCCTTTCTAGCCAACAGAAAGGGGTCTAAAGAGCTGCTAATGTGGTGTGTGTGCTGTTGTTCAGAGCAAAAACAAGTTCCAGGGCTGGCTGAAGGCGCTTAAAATAGGTGCTGTCTATTAAGTCAATTTTTTTAATCGTCTCTTATACTCAGTGCAATTCTAATAGTAATGGTGAGAAAGTAATTGCTACATTGAATATGTTAGCTATATTCTTGGCCATGTTACCTTTTAAAGTCTGAAACCCCAGCACACGTTTGCTTTCTCAACTTTTTTTTTGTAGGGTAAGCAAATACTCTAAAACACAACCTCACCTTACATACCTTTTCAGTTTCTGCCAGTGTGCCTCTTTGGTTTAGAACTGTAATTCCTACTGACATTTGGCTTTTGTGCACTTTGCAGATGCTATATAACCCACACTACTTATAGTGCAGGAAACCCTGTTAAAGAGGCCCCGCAAGCTTCCAGGTTTATTATATCAGTGAGTCTGTGTGAAATTTTCACAGTTTACAAATAAAAAGAAGGACTTGCCTAGCTGCCAGCCGAGCAAACTGATGATGTGATTTGAAAAGAGCTCCCTCTTGACTTCCCCTCATACATCATAAAGAGCCAGAAAGTTAAATAGTGGCCACAGTTGCTGTTTTGCAATTTTTGCCAGGACTAATGAGGTCACCCAGGTGGGAGCGGGGTGCTAGCTGAAAATAATCAGCTTGCACAGCTGGTGCTTGGGGAGTAATCTCCAAACATCATGTTTGCACAGGTGTAACCCATAGCAGAAACTGGCCTGCCGGAGCCTGGCTGTGTGCCGCTCTGTCTGTGACTCCCGGGTCCCGGGATAGTTTGGCAAGGCCAGCGGTTAAGGAGAAACTCCCCCTTACTCCGAGCTTGAAGAGATGAAATTCTCAAGATAAATTAAATATGGCCTGAAAGAAGCTCTGAAGCTGCCTTGACTCCTCGTGCGACTTAGAGACCCCAGAGGTTGCTTCTGTGCGATGGTGGGGGAAATGCAGAGCCCCTGCGTCAGAGCAGAGAGCTGGTGAGCGGTGCCGACTGACCGGCCACCCTTCCTCATTGCCCCCAGTGGCACAGGGACAGCCAGGCGCCTGGGTGAGCGGCAGCTGGCAGAGCGCTCCCTTGCCTGGGCGGTAAATCTCAAAGAGCCCCTGAGTCAATCGGAGAGAAAAATTAAGTTTTCCGTTTTCGGAGGACTCTGCTTCCATAACGCGCCACAGACCTTCCCAAGGAAACAGCCCACATGCTGCAGTCTGTACTTTGGGGCATCTCGTCCCTTCGCTGGCAGTGAAGCGGCCTGAGGAAAAGGTGACCATGTGGCACGTTCTGACTAAAAGGTTTTAGACAAAGTGTCACTGAGCTGGCAGCATTTTCCCAGTGGCTACAACTGCCTTTCTCTGTCATTTGCCTTAAAATAGGTGCTGGATATTTTTACCTCTACTTTTTTCGGTGTTATTGATGATTAGTTTTGGAGAAGAAGGAGACCTTTGGTACAAGAGCATGGGTCATCCACTGCTTCTGTGTGTCCGGGTTCCCTTCCATATAAAATAGGAATAATACTATTTGTCAAGCTCACAAAAAGGTTGCAAAACTGTGACCAGGGGGGAATTTAAAGGCTTAGGTCTGAAGCTGTGATCCTCAAAGCCAAAGTTCAGCTACCAGTGAACTCTGGAGGTACCTAGACCTGACCTGCTGGGGCACTGCAGGCTTCATCCTCTGCTCCTGCCCAGAAGCTCTTCCATCATGGTAAACAGGACATGCCAAGAATGCGGAAATTAGTTGCGACTCAGACTATTTCCCTCAATGGGATGATCCATTAGGTGTTCCTGTAGCGTGACTGAGATCACAACCAACTAGGAGCAGCCACAGCGGGTCACAGCAAGGGTCTCTCTAGCCTGGTTGTCTGTCTTCAGTAGTCAAGTTCCTGAGCGTGACGTGACACCACCAAGATTAGCCCAAGATAAGCCACCGTGGTGTTACGCAGGAAAACACTTAAGTCCATTTTTCAGTCTAGCCTTTACTCTTGCATTTTTCCTGTAACACTTCAAAATCTGAGCCTGGCAGGTGCTAAGGGAAAAAGAATGAGCCTTGTAGGGGAAAAGTAACACCATGAAAATTCATTATTTCATTAGTGGGCCACTTCTCCGTAGTTATTGATATAAAATGAAAAAAAATATTTCCAACATTGCCTTTAATATTTGGTGCATTGCAAAGTAGCCAGAAACACAAATCTGTTGCCAGTACTTTGTAGGGGTGAATCATTAATGTTTGCAGCTGCAGAGCTTCCTACTCACATGGGTGAACAGTTGCTTGCCATGAGCATCCTCTTCAGTTTTCTTTATGCGTCCTCCACCATTCTGCATCGTGGCGAAAACCAAGAAATATTCCACCAGCTTGATTTAATTAACTGTCAGAAGGGCTGTTTGTTTTTCCTAAACCACTGTGGCTATTAGACTGGGGATCCTAACTGTCCTCTATTTTTCTTTATAGATTTATATGTATCTTTGGCCTGCCACTCTTTTTTTTTGTGTGTGTGGTTTGGCAGTCATTTCCTGCTTATTTATTAACTGCTTCACAAGCTAACATTACGCAGGCCCCCATAAGAGTGGAAAGATGAGGTTTTGGTCCTGAGAGTAGAGTGGCAGATGGGGCACAAGAGGCATTCAAAGGGAAGAGTGAGGGCAAGTCTTTTAAAACCAGTAAGAAAGGAAGGAGGAACCACGTTCAGTTTACCTGCTCCCTGAGGTACCTCCAGCCCCCGTCCCCATCCTTGCACTTCTGCATACTCCATTTCGTGAACCCTTATTTGTAGGCTGGGTCATTCATAAATGACTGACTGATTTTGATGGACAGTTTCAGCAGTAATTTCCTAACACTGCACACATTTTCCAGAAAAAAACATACTGCACATGCATAGAAAGGTACATGAGAGCAGAAAACAGATTCCCCATTGCATAAAGTGTTTATTTTGTTGAGCACCTGTCTACATAGAATGGATTATGAATTTATTTATTTCTTCATTAAAGTTTGTAGTGATTTTCAAGTGATCTGTAAGGACATACCGATAACATCAACTGTGTATGATTTTGATGTAATTTCCTCACTAGGTTGCCTGTGGATCCAATTCTTTCATAACCAATTACCTTATGTCAACACTAACATTATTAGCAGCCCAGAAGTTCAAATCATGAAAACCTTTCCTTCACACTGTAATTCCACTATCGAGAACTAACTTATAAACTGTATAGCAAGGAAGTAAAAAAAAAAAAAACAAACCTCTGTAAAACCTAATCCGGGTTGTAAGGGTGTTGTTTTCATCTATGTTTTATTCTGATTTGGCACAGATTCGGTTCTGACGTTAAGGAGATTATTCTCATGGAGTCTGTGAAAAAAAGTAGCCAACCATATCCAACTGGTGGTCTAGCCTGAAAGATTACCGCTTCAAAAAATAGCGGTCCCTTATTTTGAAAAATCTTATTTCAGGGCATGCTGTAAACTGCAGCTTGAACTCAGCAGGGAGAATAGTGTTGTTTTAGGCAATGATACTACTTCTTGTCGTGTAGGCTTGATGGTTGATTAATTGTCTTTTAGAAGGAAAGGAAGAAGAGAAACACTGTCTCTATTCAGGCAGTAAAAAAAAAAAAAAGAATAATCTTTGCATCAAATTGCATATAAAAGTTTTTTTTTTAAATGATTTTATCTCAGTATAATTGGTTGCTGCTGAACCATGCTCAGTTGTAGCATATTAATTTACACTGTTTTGCCTCGTCTTGCCCTTCATTTCAGTTACTACATGCTGGAAAACAGACCTCGAAACATATATGGGATGGTTTGCTACTCGTGCTTGTTGGCGCCTCCTAACACCAAAGAATGTAAGTGTTCTGCGATTTCTATGCATTTCATCTGGTTTTGACTAGGAATCATCTGGAAGCTCAATATGAACTCCTTCAGCAATGATTATTATGTTCAAACAATAAGACCGTCTCCACTAAAGCAATTTCTGCTTCCAACTAGCCTTGCCAACAAAGGGAGCAAATGCTGAACATTTGGGGAGAGATCAGAACCTTTGATTTTAGGACCTGCTATTGTTCAGTTCTGCTCCAGTTTTCATCTGTTAAGACATCCCATACAGGACTTGTTATGGTTCCTTAACCAGTAGGTACAGGACGTCACAGAGCTGTGCATTTTTTTAATTCAGTTTCAGTTCAGCTATGAAGCAAACATGGGAGATTTTCTAGACCCTAATAAAGGTACATCACACCTTTTCATATCCTTTCTCCTTTATGCTCCATATGCTTTCTCCTTTAAGGGGTAAAGAACATAAGAAAAGGGAAAAATGAGGTTCTCTTTGAATGAACATACTACTTTGATGCCCCCTCAGAGAATCTGGAGCAGACAAGGAGAAAAAGCTTTTTTTAAAAAAAAAAAAGCCAAAAATGGGCAGTCACCCAGAGAAACCTGATGCATCTGAAACCAAAATCCTGTCCATGTCCTTTTCTTTTAAAAGTCTTCATCATGAAAAAGAATTGCAACATTTTGGCTGCGTGATTTGAAAACAGAGGTTCACACAAAAGTCCCTCAGCATTTATTTGTGTACATAAATAGCAATTACTTAGTTCAGGTGCTGCTGAACTGTGTATCGTTGGTGCTCTGCGAGCCACTTCAAAGGAGGATAGGTCATTAAGAGCTACCGCCTTTCCTAAAGTGCAGGAGCTCAGATGAACTAGGGGATAATTACCACCTCACACAGCTCCTGGTGAGCGGTAACAACTCGGGGGGAGGCACCTCCCTGAACTGTCTGTGTGCAAAGTGGCTGATCCGCTCTACAGCCGCTCACCCCGCTTGGCCGCAGAAACCCACCCGGTGCCGAGACCTGCACCTCTGCCTGCGATGGCAGGGGTGGGTGAGGGCAGGGTGAGCGTGGTTCTGGTGAGGTGAGGTCTGTATTAGGAGTAAGGGTGCTAGGGAGGACCCGAATGTGAGATGTGGGAAGAAGGTGGAGAGGTAAGTGAAAACATGAGGTTAGGAGTCTCAGTGGGAGATGAGTTTGTCTGGTTAAAGGATGCAGATGCACCTTCTCCCACGTGCGTGTGCAGGCTGGCTGCCCCGATGATGGGAATACAACCATGCCTGCTGCTAGCCGATAGTCAGAAATGAATCTCTTCCTCAGCTCTGATGGTCTGTCTTGAACACATGCTGAAATGAGGTTTTAGTAGCATCAAACACGTTGTAGCTTACTGATTTGGCAAGGAACTACCAGAAGATCTTAAGGCTATCACTCAATTCAAAAAACAAATCTTTGTCTTTTATAGGATATCTGGCAGATACCATAATAATGTGCTTAGTTCTGTGAGGAAAGTATGAATTGCACAACTGATTAACCACATGCAATTTTTAACTTGACAAACACAAGAATAAATATATATTATCTTTGAAAGGTATTTAGGCAGGTGCATAAACCGACAAATTGGGTACTAAGGTAGGAGAAAACATTAGTCCTAGAAAGAGTAAACATTACCATTTTAATCAAGTCTATGAAATGAACCATTTGATTACGAGTGCTCAAAGAGTGAGAAAGCTTCTTAAAATACAGATCCCTCAAATCACTAAGCTCAGGTAATTTGGTTTATGACATCTAAACCTCTGGACCCTGTTTGGGATGGCAGCTCCCTAATTCATAGGCAATAATTTGTACTCCAGATGGAAAATCAGCCTTGCTGCAAGAGCCTCTTGAAAGACTCACTGTTGTTGTGGGAGGCGGCATAAAATTTGGTATTAGCAAATGATCAAAAATGAGTCTTCTTCATCCTTCCCGTGTTTCACTGCCATCAGATTATAGCAGTCAGAGCAAAGAAAAGGTGTCATGTCAGTGTTGCACAACTGCATAATTTTTTGAGGTCTGCAAATTCCAAACTCTGAGCTCGTACCCTTGACGTGAGCATGCAATTTCTGTCATATGAAGGATAATATCAGTTCTTTGGTAGGAATGGTTCCTCTGTGCAGAGTCTGTGCAATGGTGCTCACGGCTCACCCCTCTGGCTGTCATGGTAGAGGACCCAGAAGGCCTTAGAGAACTCCAAACAGTCCCAGGCATCTTTCCTTCCTTTCTTGAGACTTCAAAATAGCATCAAACAGCGTTCAGGAGCCGAAATTTTGCCAGGGCACCTCTCCCCTCGAGCTGCCTTTTCTTCAAACAGTCCTGCACACAACACCCCGCTGGAGAAAGGTGACCCAACGGGTCGCAGGGAAACCAAGGCGGCAAATTACTCGAAAATAGGAAACTGGTGGGTGACAAGTTCTGGCTTTACACTTCTAGACAGAAAAATGAGGGCAGAGAAATCCCATTTCGGGCCTTCATTAGGTTTGAGACAGGGTTGGAGGACAGCGGTGCTCTCTTTAGCTGGAAAAATACCTTGCTGGGGAAGTGCCTGGCCTGCGTGGTACGGAGGGCCAGAAGGAGAGCGAAGCAGGGGCTGTGTGCTGCTGCGTGGAAACCTGCTCAGGGAATTTGCCTGACGATACATTATGTCTGGCAGAAAAGTATTCGGGTTTGATCAAAGGGTAAACAAATAGCTTTCAACTCCAAGAGCCTGCTGCGCAACTTTCATCTCCTACACAGTCAATAAGCCTTGAAATGGCTCAGGAAACAAGATGAACGCCCCGTGTCCCAGCATCTGGACATATTAGCGTAAAAAGCACTGGCAGTGAGAAAGAAATTCCCTGATGTGCCGGTGTCACCATTTTTTTTCTCTCAAGGGACTCAGGATGTAAATAGCACAAAATAACATGGAAAAGAGGGGGAGGAGAGGGAGACATTTCACAGAGGTCAGAGATTTAATTGAGGCCAAGGTACCACCAGGTTACAGTGGTAAAACTGCCTCTCTGGACTGAAGGGTGGGAACAGTCTGGGAGGAGCACCAGGCTTCAGCGGCAGCTTGTGGCAATGGGCACGTACGGGGAAGGGGCTGTGCATATGTGAGCATAAGGATGCATGTTGTGTAGCAGCAAAGCTTTTTTTTTGCTGAGAAAAGGGTACACACCACTGTAAAGACCGCAATTTTTCATGTCTTGTGCACTGTGAAACACCTATGGGAGACTTCTGGGCTCTCAGCGTGCAGGTCCCTCAAGTCTCCTGTGTAGCCTCAGGACTGGTCTGCTGAGCACACAGGAGCACAATGCCAAAACATCAAAAGATGTGAGACCTTCAGCTCTGCATGAAGCAGATCACGAGCAGATCGGTGACCCTTGCTAACAGTAAATTGGGATATGATACTTCTGTGATAAATGGCAGCACTGCAAAAAGTAGGGGAGGCAAGTTTCCTATGCAAATCAAAGAATGAAGGTAATGAGCACCAAACCACTTTAAGATGTGGCTTCCCACAGTTAATGGTGCTGGATTTTCTGTTGACACCTCTGGAATTGGAGTTACTTGAGGCCTCTGACTACCCTGAGTGTTTTCGTTGTGTTTTTTTTCTTTTATCTAATGCAAAAGTATATGCAAAAGACACAGGATTTAAACCTTCATGCAGCTTCTCTAGCAGAGAGGTACAGTTACTGCTGGAAGAGACTTTGTCTTTTAGCAGCTGCAATTCTATCAGTGTTTGTATATTAACTCTGCTCTTCTGTTCAAACTTTGATATTTGCCATTCCAATTCAAAAATGATGGAGGAAAACAAAATCAAACCCTGCTACAAAAACTTGAAGAACATTTATTTTGAGTTGTATTGACGTAATTATGTCAAATATGCAAATCCTTTTCCACTCACAGTTTATTGATCTAGATAACTTTGGCGATTGATTGAGGGTTTTCTTTTTACTCTACTGTATATATACATAAGTTTGCATGGACACAAAATACTTTTATTTCCTCTCACCTTTTTTGCTGGTTGTATATATGAAAACTGATGCAGTAAAACCTGTGTAAGTTTTTAAGTCTAACACCTACCGATTATGGCTTAGGAAAATTAAGAAAAAAAAAAAAATAAAAAGAAAAACAACAAAAGAAAACATAGGCAGTCAAGTTATTTTTTAATTACCGGAGAGCAAATGGCATCTAGAAACAGAAAAGATAATTTTTATTTTTGTATCGTTAGGACTTCAAAAACAACTAAACAGATGAGACGGAACAATTGACTAACAGGCTGTTGGCTTCGTGTAAGCTGTAATCAGGGGCTCACATCCATACCCATGGACTGAAGACTGAGAACGCAGCCTCCTTAATTGAAATGCTTAACTCAAACAAGCCTAATGCCAAGAGCACTTGTATTAGTGAAAAAATAATTCTTTCAGAGATTTTTATTTTAACTCCCCATTTTTTGTAATATCACTAATTTTCTTTCCTTGCCAGTTTTGTCCTTTTGTAATACGATCAACATCAGGACTTTTTCTTCCTTCTGTTTCAAATTACGCTTACAAATGAATAGGCTTGTTAGCTGGAGCTAACAAACTTTTCTTTTTTTTTTCTTGAGTTGTTTGATCTCTGAACACCCCATTCCTCTTCACATGTGGAATGGGAGAAATGTCAAAGGCAGTGCTTTATTGTTCGCTGGTGGTATGGGCTAATCCTCATCCCCTTAGGGTTTGTCTATATTAGGAAAGGAACCTAATCTTAGGACAAAATTGGCCAGCCTCAGCCATAAACCTTCAAGGGGAGGGTTCTGAGAAGCAAATATGGGGTTTTCTGTCTTCTGCTGGGAAATCTGGGCGCAGGTATCACTCAGGAGGGCACCTGGTCCCAGTGCAGCTCTCCTGAAAGAAAACTCCAATGACTTTGATGTTTTCACCTGTGCCAGAGCTGCAGGTCCCCCAGTGAACACCACCCGCCCGTGGGAAACGTTGCAGGTTTCTGCAGCATCGCTCTGCCCAGGCGCATGGGCTGCAACACCTGCAGGGCTGCAACTTTCCACTGCCTGTACCGCCTGACCAGCAAGGCGCAGAGGAAAGTGGAGAGCAGCTCCTTGCAGGTCCGTTCTCTTCCTTCTGACGCTTCTGAAGTCACCGTAGTAGGGTTTTAATGGCAATTATCCCCTTCACATTGCACAGAGAAAGAGGGGATAATACTGAGTTCCTGGAGGTAGGTTTAATTCATAAATCATAGAATCATAGAATTGTTAAGGTTGGAAGGGACCTTTAAGATCATCAAGTCCAACCATTATCCTAACCTGACAAAACCTGCTTCTAAATCATGTCCCCAAGTACCACGTCTACCCATTTTTTAAACACCTCCAGGGATGGCGAATCCACCACCTCCTTGGGCAGCCTATTCCAATGTTGAATAACCCTTTCAGTGAAAAATTTTTTCCTAATATCCAACCTAAGCCTCCCCTGGCATAACTTGAACCCATGAAGCATGTGCCTATGACCTTCCAGGACTGTGCAATGATTAAAGCTCCCGGTGCATCCTAAACAAAACTACAACAGATGCAAATAAATTGTCGGACTAAGGCCACGCAGCCTATAATCATCACCACTTCCCTGCCCTGGCAAAATAAAAGGAGAGAGTAACAGAACAGTTAAAGACATTACAGACAGCACAACAGCATAAAATAGTTCCTTTTATGTGTCTGTGGAGTAGTGGTTACTTACAGTGAGAATGATCAGAATGAAAATAAAAGTCTGGGGGAACTTTGCTGTCACCATTTTTAGAAGTTTCAATCTCAGGAATTAATTTGCTTCATACTCTTCCAGGTTTAATAACTACCTACACTAACTGAAGTATCTACCTGTGGCTGTAGGAAACATTAGAGTAACTTGCCTTATAGTATTCTGTATGTCCCCTGAAAATAAAAGACAGTAAAATAGAGAGCAGTCAGGCGATCCTCCATTGTCTAGCATATGCTCTGGTATTACTGATTAGCAATATCTTCAGAGTTGGTTAACGTTTGATTACTGAAGTTATATGTAGACTCCTTAGTGGCTTGGCTTTGACTGCTGCTTCAGCTTCCATGACTTTCCAAGTGCGCAGGGTTTCCACAGGAATTGTTGCTTCCTTAAGTTTGAAACTAAACCTTTCACATAAGTCCCTGAGTACAGATTTACGTTAATTTGAAAATTCTGACCTCTGCTTTCTAAATATTTATGTCTTTAATTATGACTAGGTCTAGTTATAATCCAGTTTTCGATTACTTTGTCAGCCATAAACTGTCTACTTTTATTGAATTTCAACTCAATATAATTTATTTTTCATCTCGTATTCCAGGCTGCTGGTTAGTTATTTGCCTGTGTGCTTTATCTTACTTGGCTCCCGTAAAACAGTCTCAGTGATGGCACTCGCATCTTAGCTGGCAGTAGCGAGTGTGCATTGCCATTCATAAATGGACCACGGCTGTGAGAAGAGGGATGCACTTAACGGCAAGAAATAGATTCATATATACACAAAGACATTTTTGAAACACTTCTTATTTCAGGATCACTCTGATAGTCTGTTGCATACACACTTTGGGTGTTTTTATAATATGTCATTAAATATTAAATAAACTTCAAAAAAAAGCTGTTGCTAGCTATGAGCAGCAGTCCTTTGCGTGGACCAGTGAGCTGACACCCACAGCAACATATGTCAGGAGCACATATGTTCTCCTACTGCACCAGATTTTATTCACTCACAAACACTTGCAAAGGGGCATGTTGGTAAAACCTCCCCTCCCTCTGCCCTCCTCCTCTCACAAATCTGGTAGTTTTGTTCATCACTTATTGTAAATCTGCCTTGAGACACATGAACAACTGTAATAGTACTGTTACATAAAGCAGAAAGGTTCTTTGAAACAAATGAAAAAAAATATTTTATTGCCCAGCATTTGTTCACTGTGAGGACAAAAGGCTGACTGCACGGCAATTTAAGTTAAAGCTATCTTTTGAGCTAAAAAACCCCAAACGTTCAAATGTGAATACAAGTTCAATTGTTCTTTTAAACAATAGGTTTTTTTTTAAAGGAAACTGTATTTAGACTCCAATAAAGTTATAACTAAATTACAATTTTTGAATAAAAACATTCATAAAGCAAAAGCTGACCAGACTTCAGTGATAAACTTCTTTCCTAATGTTTTTATCACATTCCTACAATATTACTTACAGGTGCCTAGGAATACAAACCACTCTTTTGTACAGCTATATTACAGCTATCAGGCTTTTTTTGTGCTTAAAATGGAGTTGTTTCCATATGTTGTGCTGTAGCACCTTAGGATGTCTCTGCCTGAACTATATCTATGTCTTTATAGATTATGTAAGTGTCATCTATATTGGATCCAGCATTAATAATGTGATCGAGATGCAAAAATGGATGTGCACAGGAACAACTGACATTGCAATCATGGTATACTGCTGGACTGGGAAACAGCAGCAGCTACGAGTTCTGTTTCTTTCTGCTCACACAAAGACGATATGAACTGAACTTCTGCAGAAGCTGGCATTTTTGGTTCCTCTTGTAGTGCAGGTGCACGAATTGGCACTTTCTTCTAAGCCACATCTAAAGAAAAATCTTGGCTCATAATGAGTATGCCAAATTATTAAATTTGATAATAGGCGTAAAATATGCATAACGACTAACTCCCACCTAGGCATATGTAAAAGGCATATATGTTCTAGCACTGGCCTTGATTTTGCCACAACAGGCACTACAGAACAAAGTGCTCCCATTCCCATGCAACTCCAAGAAAATTCTGCACGTAGGCTATGGAGCTGAAGGTGCTCGCTCTTGTGCACAGGAGAGGCTCGTGTGTGTGTGTGTGTGTGTGTGTGCATGGCATGGGCAACATGCCGTATCCTCCAGCTCTGGAGCCCCCAACATAGGAAAGACATGGACCTGTTAAAGTGGGTCCAGAGAAGGGCAACAAAGATGATCAGAGGGCTGGAGCACCTCTCCTGTGAAGACAGGCTGAGAGAGTTGGGGTTGGTCAGCCTGGAGAAGAGAAGGCTCTGGCGAGACCTTATAGCGGCCTTCCAGTGCCTAAAAGGGGCCTACAGGAGAGCTGGGGAGGGACTTTTTACTAGGGCATGTAGTGATAGGACAAGGGGGAATGCCTTCAAACTGGAAGAAGGTAGATTTAGATTAGATATTAGGAAGAAATGTTTCACTTTAAGGGTGGTGAGACACTGGAACAGGTTGCCCAGAGAAGTTGTGGAAGCTCTATCCCTGGAGGTGTTCAAGGCCAGGCTGGATGGGGCTTTGAGCAACCTGGTCTAGTGGGAGGTGCCCCTGCCCACGGCAGTGGGGTTGGAACCTGATGATCTTCAAGGTCCCTTCCAACCCAAACCATTCTATGATTCTATGATGAGGGGTAGAGCTGAGTGAAGTGTGACGATGATACTGAATGAAGACTGGGTGACCTTCCTCCTTACAGTTCCTGTGCTGCTATGTGACTTCCCACCTTGGAAGGCTCAACTTCCTTTCACAGACAGGTGAAAAACATGGGATTAACAATACCAAACGACTGAAAGATTGATTAGGCAGAAAATACTTCAAGGACTACGTATTTCAGATGAAGGAAAAGAGAGAGAGAGGGGAGTTTGAGAAAACTTGCTTATAGAGGAGACGAGCTGAAGCTTGTTAGACAAACTCCACGCAGACAGAGCAGCACGGCTTGCCTGTGTTAACTGCAAGGCAGTGTAAGAAAAGCGATCGTTGGCTTGTTGCAGCTTGCAAGGACTGTGCAGAATTGCAATTGGCTGTAATTGTATTTGCCAGGGGGACTGCAAGAATAGGCATAAGCTGAGGAGCTGTGGACATCACAATGGCCATTTACTAAATATCCTCCATATATGTGTGGCTGTGATGAGTAAATATATAGGTTGAGACCACTTCAGTTTTGTGAAGAATTGCTGAAAATTTAACAAATTACCTGTCTTTAATCTCCAGTACACGCAGATGACATCTTCATCTACTGCTAACTAGATGCTCTACTGCTTTACTGCAGTTTCTGGAGCTCATAACTAATTCTTCCTAGAAGGAAGTTTGTCACAGAGAAGGGAGCAGAGGCAAGACTTACGTAGTCTGCCTGTCATTTACATAATATGAAAAGCATCTGAATTAACAAACTGGTATACGAAAACACTTCTTCAGTTTGGAAAAAGAAAGCAATTATAATAAATGAATCCATTTCCTTCCAACAAATGAGGTTTGAAATAAGTTTTACCATTGTTAAAGAAAATGTCTTTTGAAGACATCTGCAACTCATACTCTGTGGCCGCTTTAAGAGTGTACATTTCTCATTCACTACATGCAGCCACGTTTTATGTTAGGTAATACTTTTTTTTTTTTTTTTTTGCTTTTTAGAAAACATTTCTCTTAATTTGAAGAACGTGTATATTGCTTTGTTCTTAACCACGGAACATTTCTCAGACCATTCCAGACCACTTAATTTCCTGTCAAGTTTACCTGGTGGGTTTCATTTCTCGTAATATTTACTAGGTCAAAAGAATGGCATGGTTAGTTCTTAGCTACTCTAGTTGCCAAACTGGCCTGTGGAGCCATGTGCTGTGTGCACCTTACCAGATGATGGGGAGAGTCTTTTGCCTTTAGGTCTGCTGAATTTAATCACTGGACTTTTTCCGTAGACAGCTAATACAAAGCAGGAGGGCTTTCATTCCCCCTCCAAGCCAGAAGATGTTTTTCAGTGTCTGCTGATAGTAGCTGTTGCATAACCTGCTTACTAATGATATTAAAGTTTATTTGAGAATGAAGAGAATGTTTTCTCCCACCCCTTATGTTTTGATTCTGTTTTGGAATGCTATGCCAACACCATCCTGTATGAAATGCATTCCTATCAACAGCCTCATGCCCAATAATACACAGTATTGTCTCGTATTGTCAAAATATGTTAATTTATGACTTGGTTTACTGCTTTCAAAACTCGGTGTATGACACCATCTGAATGATTAATATTAACTTTTAAACTTAACTGTAGAATTTAGACCTGGAAACCCCTATTGGACAGTCTCACTGCTCTGACAGCAAGAAGTTCTCTAAGTTCTTCATTGCACTGTTTTTGTGGATTTCCCCCCTCCCCAGAATATAGGTTTGGACTGACAGGGGGAATCATGAGAAAGGTACTGCGCAGACAGATTGCAGGAAATTCTAATATGCCCTTTTATGATAGTCTTCTTCTCCATGGAACAGAAAAGCATTCAGCAGTATTATTTGCCACCTTTCCTAGGTTTTCCTGCGGGGGCATGAAGGTTGGCATACTGTCAGAGTTCCACCATGGTCCTGCTAGTGAAGGACGCTTGTGAGAAGCACTAGTTTGCTGAATCTACCAGCTGGGACTTGGGGTCTACAGTTGCAAGTAATGGAGGGGTGTGGGGGTGTCGGGGTGTGTGTGTGTGTGTGTGTGTGTAAACAGTTTGAGTCATCAGCCAGATCCTGGAAAACTTTCTGCTACCCAGGACAGATCTGTAATACAGGAATCTATATGTAACTGTTGGCCCTGTGTGTGTCTGAAGATGCTTGGGTTTCTTCTAAGTTCAGAAGCTTTGACTTCCTCCCCTCCCTCTAGATGCAAAAATTCCATGACACAGTTTTCAACGTGATAGAAATGCAATCAAGCGAAGTAAAAGTTCTGTTTACTTGGGCCAAGCTATTGCTTTGACTCGACAAAGTAACCATGGAAGTTGATGGCATTTCTGTTTCCATTCCAGGTGCGGGGGCTACCTCTGGCATTTCAGCCATTTTCCCAAGTACCTCGGGCACAAGCACTTTCTCGCCTTACCAGCACGCTCACAAAGGTAAGAATGCATTCACAGGTTTAATTTAGCAGCTGTCTGTTTTGAAAGTAGCATCAATAAAGTGCGACCGAACTAAAAAGTTCTGTTGTGAATTTCATTGCCGCTATTTCCAGATTTCTAAAATTGCTATTAAAAATAATTCAGAATTAATTTTTATTTCTTGGCTAATCAGCACCGCTGTTTTAGTTAGATGGACTTAAAATGGATTTGAACTGTACTCAGTAATGCCATCAATAAATTTAGCTCATTATTTGTAGCCGTAGAGAAATGGCACTATGCCTCAGCAAAGTGTAGCTTAGACTGGTGAAAATAGTTTACTGCACAAATATGGCCAGTCTTTTATTGAGCTTACATAAACCGTTCTCCAGTGTGATTATTGAGTTTTAAAAATATGTGAACCTGAGGTACTGACAATGCTGATCTTCCTGGTATTGTCTGGAAACATGATTGTGAGGATCGTGTTTTCAGAAAAATTAAAGTTTTCATGCGTTTTAGCATATCTGTCATTTTCAGTATCCTTTTGCAGCTTTTCAGTTCTAGTCTTTTACATCCAAGTTCTGCTTCTGAGTACCTTTTCACATACATTATTTTAAATTCACCTTCTAGCCATGCTGCGTTTATGTCTCGGTTAGAAAAACATCAGTCCTTCCACACCCGCATTGTGTTCTCCTTTTTACAGCAAAGCTTTGGAGGCAGTCATGGTTATCAACAGACATTTTAGCTCTCATCCCAGTTCGTCTGGGTTTTGTTTTGTTTTGTTTTTTTTCTCTTCAATGCTGTTTCACAGAATAGCGTTAGGAAAGTTGCTGCTTTTGCTGCCCTATAGCTTCCTATATTATTAGCAGATAATGTAATTTCCTACACATTTCTATCTGATGGATCACGTCATCAAATATTTTTATGAATATTGCAGCATAAATACCACAATTTTGTAGAACTGTTATTTAGTTTGCCTTTAAGATACAACACTAACTCTTCCAATGCTTAACAAGTAACCAAGACTCAGATGAACTAAACGAGTATGCAAAATGGAAGTGTAGAGCAGACCACAAACTGTTAACTATTCTCTGATCCCGAGTTGCTCCTTTATGAAAATATTTTTTTTGTTTATTCCAGCAGATCTTTCAGGACAAGGACATCTGGCTACAGCTCTTATAATTGCAATGTCTACCATCTTCATCATGGCTATTGCCATTGTCCTTATCATCATGTTTTACATTGTGAAAACAAAACCTTCTGCTCAAGGTAATTGTTCAGCACATGAAATTTTAGCTGCAAATGTTATTTTTAGATAGCTTCTGGGAGTAATTAGTGTTATATTTTTATATTCTAGCCTGTTGCAAGAGCCACTCAGTAAAAAATGTTGAAGCTCAGGCTAACACACAAGAAGAGAAAAAAGAAGTGCAAGGTATAAGATGCCTTAGTTTTACTTTTTCCATCCAAGACAACATTAAGCTTAAATACTCTTAATGCATTTCTCTTAATTACAATTGCTCCTTTGAACTGTGTAAAATCCACATCAGTTTACTAAAGAATTGTGTATAATAGTTTGTGTGCTTCCAGAATGTCACTTAATCCTCTGACAGCAATTAAAAAGGTAGCAGGGAGATGTATGTTTGCAGTAAATTTGCCAGCAGAACCAACTCCTCAGAAAAACCACCAGTTTGGAAACTCGTTGCCAATTTAAATTTCTCTGATTGTTGATCTGCAGATAATGTTGTGATATTCTCTGAGAAAGAAGAGTTTGAAAAACTTACAGCAACTCCAGCTAAGGCTGTTAAGAGGTGGGTAAAAATTAAACATACCTCCAGTTTGACTGAAGTGGGGAAGGGACATACTTACCATTCATCCTGATACAGAGGAACACATGAAGAACAAATTAGACGGGTATGCTGGGAGTTTGCTGCAGCAGGGAAAAGACTAGATGCCTTAGGCTTTTTCCCTCCAGTTTCTAAGAGAGGATGATAGAAGCTACCAAACAGAGACCTGTGTCCTTCCCACTCCCCCTGTGTCCAGTTCATCAGCCCTTGGGGCTCCATGTCCTCTTTTGAGAGGACCTTGAGTGTTGCTCTCACATACATGCCCTTAGTAAGGTTCCCCTTCACTTTGAGGCAGGAGGAGCAAAAATAGCTCCTCCGGGCCTCAGGGAAACTCCTTGTCTGTAGCATCATCTGGGTGGGACAGTTTTCCTAACCTTGTGTCTGCCCAGTGGCCAAACCTGGCTGGGTAACGTGATTAAGGTGGGATAAACACTGTCCTCTGTGGAAAATCCCTCTATAAAAGGATCACTGTAAGATACATGCGACTGTGTGACATGGTGGGCATTGTACATACAGCCTGGGCATGTAAGTGCAGTTACATTCACAGGATTTGGGAGGAAAGATGTTATAAAACATGGAAAACATTTTTATTCCATTACTCTGGGATAGCAAAAAGGAGATGATTGGAGTCAACCCATGAGAGGCTTCACTGAGATAACCGTATCTTTCATTTTACAGTGAAAATGATGCATCTTCTGAGAATGAACGACTTTTGAGCCGTAGTATGGATAGTGATGAAGAAGCTGCGGTTGACAAGCAAGGGACTCCAGAGAGATGCTTGTTATCTTTAGTACATTTGGCTAGAGATAAATCTTCTACAAGCAATAAATCAACTGGGGTAAGGCTATTTGAGATTTAAAAACTGAGAGGATTTTTCTGTGTTGTTTTTTTTAGGAAAACAATATACAAACTATCACTCCCAAAAATGCATTATAGCACAGACCAGTCTAACTTAAGAGAGCTTCTCCAGACAAACATATTATATAATCTCTTTTGCATAGTAACATACACGAACATATATACTGTTCAGGGCTGAAAGAAAACCCCAGATTTCCTGCAAGAGTAATAACTTTGCTCATTTGAGTATTATATTTTACAGTCTAAAGAAAGAAAAAACAAATAACAGCAAACCCCCAATATAGCTAAGGGTAGTGTAACTAACCCCGATGCTACATTTACCACAGAAAATCCGAGACAGAAAAATAGTGTAGCAGCATGGCTGGATTCATATGACAGCATAGCATCTGAGTACCTTGACCCAGTAGCATCGGTATTTCCACGGCACAGACTTTTCAATAATATCCGGTGTTGTGCTTGGTTTTCGTGTATAATTTTGAAAAACATGCACGTGCTTTGAAGGTCACTCCTGTGCTCTGAAGGACACTGCAAATCCACTGTTTGTTTTGCTGTGGAAGCCTTTGCTTCTTCCTGCTGAGCGTGTACTGCTCAGGGCATTTTATCTCACTTGGAGTATTTCAAGGCAGAATTAAGGCCACACCGCACCCACACAACTTTTTAGTTTATATTGTCTGCTCAGATATTTTTTGGTTTTAGTACTTCAAAAGTAATTTAAAAATGGCTATACCTAGGACAAGATCGCGTCATTAATATGATACAGCTTTTAAGAATAGAAGGGTTTGAAAATGCATCTTTTCGTGGTTTTAATTGTTGGTTCAGTTCAGATCAAACTTTCTAAAACAGCTCATTTTTCAACTGAGACCAGACACACAAAGTCTCAACACAAGAGAAATGTTTTTCTAGTTGTAGACAGTTATGACCATCTGAAAATAACTCACCACTCCAATGCTCACATTTTAAAATCCAGTTTTCTGTCGTCTTTCTGAATATCCAACTTTATCATACTTCTGTATGCACTGGCTTCAAACTGGATAATACCAGTTGGGTATGCATGAAATCAGAACTTTTAATAAGAAGTGGCTTACCTTCTAAAGACCATATATAGTAGATATATTCTCTGGAGTGATTTAGATAGATAGCTGGTAAGCATAGCTGAAGCATGAACTATTTCTTCCAGACCTTCTGTTCTAATATACATCTCATGGACTGAAGCCTGCTGACAAGGCTGAAGAAAAAGTTTTCAATGAAAGCGCAGACTGCATCAAGACCCTCTGCTCCATACCTAAGATTTCACAATTAAGCCAGTTGCCAGAAGCTAGAAAAGCAGTAATTTGCTTCGCGCTGGAGATTTAAGTAACATTTCTGGTACAGGAAAGAGTATAAGTAGCTGGTGGGTGAGGGTGAAGAAAGTTGAATGCCTGCTCTTATCCAAGTCTGCTCCTTCCTCGTTAAAACAAAACCCATTATGCAATGAGCGACCACATGGGGGATTGTAAGGCTCAACTTTACCTGTTTGCTTTCAGCATAAGCTGTATGAACCCCCCATCTTCTGGCTGTGGTAAAAAGAGCATCCTGCACAATTCTTCATGGGCATGGAATTATTTAACCTCCCTCCTTGCCCTAAAAATCAGAGAATGAAAAAAAAACCATCCAATAGTTTGCTTAGAAGGAGTTTTAATAAATCCCATTAAAAGAACATTTCCTGTTTACAAGGTTCTAAAACAGCTAATCCAAGCCTACAACAGCAACACAACCGATTAGGAACATGCAGATTACACCAAGAATATGTGAACCACAGTCAGTGCCTGCATTGCATTGCCCTGCGATACGACACACTTGCACGGTGTCTGCGCCTGCATGACGGGCTTCGTTCGGGTGGAGCAGCCACTTTGTGGTCTCCCGCTGCAAGTCTATTAATCCAAGTCATCGATGTGCCTTGCCCTTTAGAGTCCAAATAAAATGAGGAAAATCTTTCCGCAAAACAAAATACTGAAAGCAGAGCTTTTGTTCTAGCCTGGCTTGCAGTGAAAAGTGGCAAATTTGTGGAGATAATGTCCTATCAAAAAGACAGCTTTTCGGAAAGCTCAGTCCTAATGAGAGCTGGCAGAGGGATGACAATTCCAGTCCCTGAGAACTCATGACATCTTGACATTTGCTTTCACTCCACATTGAATTCAAAGCCAGACCTTGAGAATACTTTTGCTAAATGAAACCATATCAAAATATCCATTTTCAGCTTGGAAAATGTCAGGTTTTCAGTCCGAGTTTCTTTCTTGTCAAAAATTACTGGAGCACCCTGGACCTCAGATTTTCCCTGTCCAAAGCTTCACTAATTTATGATTTTTATCTATCTGTAAATTGTTTCAGATTCAACCAGGCAATGTATCATGGAAGAAGCTACAGTTAATTCATAATGCACTAAGCAGTTCTAAGTCAAATGACAAAAAGGAGGATCCCCTCCTTTATAGTCCCCTCGGATTAGTGGAAGAAGGCAATTTCAGTCTGAATTTAATTCCCTGTGTCCGGTCCTGTCCTGGCTTACCAGGACATCCCTGCAGTAATTGCCTGCGTGCATGATATTGGATTTGTCCTCATTGTCAGGAGTTTGCTTTAGTCTGAAAGAGAAATAAAATATACAAATACTTGGAGCAGAAAAGTAATTGATCAAAAAAAAAAAGACTAGAAGATGGAAAGAAAGATCTCTAGCAGTGGAAAGTGAAATCGGATAGATGTTTATGCTTCATGGAATAATTGCTGTGTCCTTTTCTTTGAGTCTTCAAAAGAGACCCTTGAGGACATTAGGTGATAACCCCCAGCGCCATGAAATGAGGACCTCCCACAGGTTTTCCACTGCTGTCTGCTGTTTACTCCCATGACTGAAAAAATAATGAAATAAAAATCTTCTCATTTAGATTCAAAGTCGGAGGAAAAAAATACTTGACGTGTATGCTAACGTATGCGACGTTGCAGAAGGTGAGTGTACAAATGCACCTATACTAATGGCACAAAATTAGCTGACAAGCATTTGCTATAAAATAAGAAAGGCCTCTGCCTTCCTGTGGAAAGGAGAAAGTCCCAATCCAGAAAGGACACTCTGTAGGCAGATTTGTACTCACTTGCCTGGAAGCACCGTGGTGCCCTGACCCCAGAGCTGGGCTTGGGCTGGAGCACGGCACGGCACGGCTTCTCTCCAGGCGTGTGCACGGTCTCCTTCCAACGGAGAGCAGGGAGGGTGGTGGGTCGTGTTGGGACAGACCAAGTTGTGGGGAAGCACCCTCGCATTTCCCATCTAGAGGAAACCTGATTTGATGTATTTGTTTGGTCCCTTGGATAACAGATAGTTCCCAATATGAAAGTGTGAATTGCGGAGGGTCAGGATTGTATTTCAGACACAAGTCCCGACCTACTCTGCTCCTTTAAATGCTGTCCCACTTCTCACGATAGAAATTAGAGTTTCCAAGTAAGTCAGTGTTTTAAGTGCTTTAACCCTCTTTACCACTTGACTACCTGGACTGTTTTGGCAGAAGAGACATGAATTAATTTCCCTGCAGAACAGAAGACATGACTGCGTTTACTCCACACACACACACACGTATGCTTTGTGTGTGCGCGTGTATGTGTGCTTTTGAGTTTTCTGTGGTTCAGGGCGCTCAATCTCCCACCAAATTACTGCTGTTGAATATGAAGCAGGAAAACTACAGAAGCAAAAGACTGGTTTTGGAAAAATGTTGTAGCTGATTCGCTCTTCTATTCTGTGACCATGAATACTTAGAAAAAAATGTCCAGGAAAAAAATAGCTTTTTCCCCACAGGATGAATGTTAAATCCTCTCTAGAGAGTCTGTGATAGTAATGACAATCGAGCACTTGCAGGGACTTTTATGCTTGCAAGCAGCTGGCATCATTGCTTCACCTCACTCCTCACATTCCTACAAGGGCAACTTTCAATTACAGAGATGTTACAGCAGCTGCTGGTGACAGACTCAGGGAAGGGTCAGAGCTGTCTCTCGAGCTCAAACACTGTGCCTGACGTGCAGAGGTGTATTAACGGAGCTGCTCACTAGGGATATGGTTGCAATATACTTTTCCTAGCAGCTAGTAAATCGTTGAAGGAAGGGGCAGTGCCATGGGAATTCATACAGCCCATCTAATGCTTCTTTCCCAGACAACTTTTCACCCTAATTATTGTACCCTACTGTCACAAGGAAGAATTAATTTGGCAATATACAGTAATAACTCTGGAGCTAGACATGGACAATTACTTAAAGTTTTAGCTGTAGTTACTGCTAAAGTATATACTGTAGTATTTTAATAAATGTCTTGAATAGTCAAGACTCATGCACAGAGCCATCTGACAATGAACACCTCACTTTGCAGGTCTGAGCCCTACAGAGCTGCCATTTGATTGCCTGGAGAAGACCAGCCGAATGCTCAGCTCGACCTACAACACAGAAAAAGCCATAGTGAAAACGTGGCGCCACCTTGCTGAGAGCTTTGGACTGAAGAGAGATGAGATAGGTGGTATGACAGACGGCATGCAGCTATTTGATCGCATCAGCACAGCAGGTTACAGCATCCCAGAACTGCTAACCAAACTGGTGCAAATCGAGCGGTTGGATGCTGTCGAATCCTTGTGTGCGGATATTCTGGAGTGGGCACAAGCAATGCCCGCTCCTGAACCAGCAGGGACATCCTGACATGCCTGCCTGGGGCCCGCGCTTCCTCATCACCTGCGAGAACCATGATTCCATAATTCCGGCAAGCACCGCGTCAAAGACTTTGGACAAAAGACCATTGACGTTTCTTCTACATGATTGCTCCCGATAACCAACAGGAAGCTATTCTCTTTGACTTCTAAAAAAAAGTGAAGTTACAAATCCACCAAAACAAGAGCAGAAATCTCCCAAGAAGCTTGGGTATGAAACATGTCATTAAACAAAACGCTCATGTTAAACAGTTACTGATAGTAAGTGGACACACAAACAGCCATTTTGCAGTCTGTGTACGAGTATACGTGCAGATAACCCTGCTGGTACCCTTCCTGCCTGGCCTTCAAGAAAGCCATCAAATTGCTCTCTGGAAATATTCCTGTTTCTTAAGGCTTCATTCAGTGGTTTAATAGTTACAGTCAAAAGCAGTACCACAGCTACAGTATCAATTAATACACTAGGCACATACATTTCTGTCGGCTCTAACACATTTAATATGTAACCGGTTTCTTTTTCTATACTTACTGTGGGTTTGTTGAATCTAGAAGTATGTGCATAGGTGTATATACACAGTCCTCACGTTAACTAACTATACCATATGGAAAAAGAGTCAACATAATTTACAGATTGAAGTGCTTCAAAACGCTGTACATAATGCACATAAATGCACTCTCGCGCCCTACTGACATTTCAGAAATTGTAAAAAACTGCTGACTTGCTGAGGACAAGCTGGTTAGCACCTGGGCAGTAAAAGTTGGCAGTCACTCCTTCTAAGTTGACAGCAACAAGTTCTTTTACTGTATTTTTCCAGTTGTGACATCTCTATAGCAAATTATATTCCAAGCAAAGGAATTTCAGACAACAGTGGTGCACATTTGACACTAAGAGCAAGAAGGGTAGATTTCTTTAGAGACAGTTGAAATGCAGAGGAAAAAGTGTTCTTTAAATGCTACGCTCTTGTAAACGTAGATCATAAGCACAGAATCCACAGGTGAAAACCAGCTCCTCTGGAAGGTAAAGCATTACTGTGAGTTTGTGTGCAACAAAAATTGACCTTATTTTTTTCTTTTTAACTAATCTCTGATTGTCGCTGTTAAAAGTTCTCTAAAACTTGTTCAGACCACAAATCAGTAGTTGTTACCAAACCTGTTTGCTGAATTTATAGCTAAAATGAGCAATGACAGATTTCAAAAAGTGCAACCGCTAAATTGAGACGTGTCAGTTACAAAGCAATACTTTTTTAATTCCAAAATGCATGACTGAACAAAATGCTATAAAAAATATTAACTATTGCCCTGAAGTTAACAGCCAGTATTCCGTCACTTAGTAACTAGACCATATCTACGATAGTACCATAATTGTGCAGAACATTTAGTATCACCCTTTAACATCTATATTTAGTATCTTTCAGCACTTGATTTGTATAGCAGAGGAAGTACATACTGCAACATAAAACCTATCCCTCTCATTATTCTTCTTCCACCATTTCTTTTGTATCATAACACGCTCTTCGTTAATTTGCATATGCCAAATCTGATGAGAATTTTGACTTTTAACGAAGCAGCAAGCTGCATTTATTTGAACATTTAACTAGCTAATTGATGTTTAATTTAGGGGTGAAATTCTTGCTGTCTTGCAATCAATGAGAAATTCATATATATTTCAACAGGCTTCAATAAGATTTCTAGATCTGCTGACAACTCAGTGACCTTCAACAAGATTTTCAAGACCCTGAATTTGCAGCTTAGTCCTATTGCTACTAGAATTAAAAAAGGAAAGGGAAAAAAAAAAAAACAAAAAAAAGGGAAGATTCTATTTTTCTTGTGCCAGTGTGTAACTACAGTGTTATTCAGTGGACTGCCTCCTATATTTCATGTGTCATTTAATAGTAGACACCATTTATTTGTTTAAAAGAAGATACAAGAATCCTCTTTTTTATGCTTATTGGGCCATGAAAAGTTAGGGTCTTGAAATCGATGGTGCCAATGTGAACACAGACTATTTAACATTATTTTATTTAGTATACAGTATTTTTATTGTTACACAAAAGATGTACAGGAATGAAAAAAAAAATCCTGTAGATCTTGCCAAAGCTTACTTTCTAATAATTTTGTTTAATGCTGTATATATAACTTATTATATTGTAAAGTATGAACATAAAATATGCTAATAAAAGAAAGAGGTCAAACACAGTTGTGTTAGCCATTTCTTTGATTAAATTATATATTGCCTTATAAATGTGTAATTAAATGAGTTAGCCAAGGGCTAGCAGGCACATTCCTGTGGTATGGGAGTGTCTAGGGAACATACACGAAGGAATCTGCGTTCCTGTAGGATACTGCTTCTCTGCATCACACTTCAGAAACTTTTGAAGCAGAAACCATTCTTCCTTTGTCAATATAGTATTGGTTCCGTATTTCACCTTGTAGGTACTATGAAAATGCCAAACCCCCAGCAACTCCTGGGAGAAACTATTTGTAAGTTATTATCTGTGTACCGAGAGCTGGTACAGACTGGTGAGTAATCTCACAGTCGCAATACCCTCTCATTAACATGTTTTCATTTTGCGTTCCTAAATTAGCAGAACTACACCACATTATCAGAGATCTTAACGGGAAGCTTTCACTGCCTGACAGGATAATCATGTTCACCCAATCTTAGGCTGCACTGGTGAGCCGCCAGCAGAACTTCTACAAAAAACAATGCGCCAAGTCGCGTCGCCCCCAGACCCTGGTGATTAAGCGAAGACTTTCGGAGCATTTCATACAGATCAAACATTTTCTAAATGGAAGAAACACTGTTCTGCTTTAAAAACAGTTTGGGGTTTTGTTTATTCTGATTAATTTGTTGGTTTCAGCATGACAAATACTTTCTTGTTCCACCAACGATTAAAGAAGAGAAAGGCTCCAGAAACCCCAACAAAAGCTTTGAGTTTGCCAGATGGTTGGGAGGAACTGATGTTCTGAATTTCACTTCACTGTCTTTTTACTCCCTGCACTATACGTGCAGGAGTTAACATAGCGTGAAGCACACTCCAACAGGCTTTGCTGCATCCAAACACGTCACTGTCTGAAAGGCTTGAGCATTCTTGGCTTTAATGTGCTTGTGGATAGCCACCCAAAGGAGGAACTTTGCCTCCTTACATTTAACTTGTCAAAGCACAAAGTCAGAGCTGCATAAAATACCCATGTCCTTCCATTGTGCAAAATAATGAAACAAAACACAGAAATATAAAAAACACACCACCTGAGAGTTTCTATTGTCTTGGTTTCAATTTTTCTTTCTTTTTTTTTCTCAATTTTTCCTTCTTTTTTTTTTTTTCCCAATTTTTCATTTGTGTGCAGTGCTTCCAGCACACTGGGATGTACCTGTGCAAATACAGGTGTTTGCAGTGAGATGCATCTTGCACTAAAGCAGACATCTAAAATAATCAAACTATAGGCTGTGGTGTCTCTAGACTATATAGAGAACCTGGAGTGACAAGCTTTGATGTAAACGTTTATTGTACAGTTGTCAAAGGTTAGATGAGTTGAATCTTACCAAGTAACCAATGAATTTCAGGTGTGTGACTATAGTTCAGCTCAGTAACATCTCTGAAATAGCTGCGGCCAGCGAGCGCAGAATGAAGATGAGCGTGAAACTATTATAAAAGATGTTAATTGGTGTTCTGTTCCGGGGTATTATTGGATCAGACAAATGCTTAAGGTGTACTTAAGGTTAATGTCTCTGGCATTGTGTAATATTATTATTAGCATTTACAGCAAATTTGGCTTGTACAAGGTTAGAGTAAAGTTACGATTAACTCTGCTGCCCTAAATGCAGTAAGGAATTTGCAACGAGAAGTTAAACAGAAGTTTCTGAATTCCCATGTAAGAATGTTAAAGATTTAAACCTGTTGCAGTGACTTCAGCTCAAATGTAAGCACATCTCTTACCACACAGTCTTAAACCAAGCTCACTTCAACAATCCAAACTCTGAAGAAAACATGACCACCCTTGCTAAGAAGTGGCTTTTTACCTCTCTGGCAAGCAGTTGTACAGACTGACTTCTTCAGAGCAAAATATCAGTCCTGGTTTTGGTGTGGAAAGGCCAATTTATACTTTTGCTTTTAGAAAAGATTTTTTTTTCAGCTCCTGAGGGCACTTCTTTAGGAAACACTCATTATCTTGGTCTGAGCTTTTTAACCTAATGCTGAAAGACAAGACTGAACAGGAAGAAAAATGGTTACTTACATTAGCGTATGTGCTCAGGTACAGCGATTTTAACTTGACTAACCCGTAAAATGTCTTTACACAGCTACAGATCCACTTTGATCATCCCTGGAAGTTTGTTGTCTTACTCATCACAACAAATGCCACACAAGCTAACTGTGTCCTAGAGATAAAAAAAGATAACAAAAGCCCCCCCCCCCCA
>VZSZ01008165.1:116801-162789 GCA_013398815.1 Ibidorhyncha struthersii
CAAGATAATTGTTCTTCTTTATTCTCTGATAAAACTCAGCTTTCAAGTTGAAAAGACCCTTTAAGTCCTTGGAAATGCTTACTTAAAATAAAAGACTTCAGAGATTCATACAAAGCCCTGGTCAGCTCAAGGTTTTGCTGCAAGGACTTCTACAGCCCATGTCATGGACGTTGTAAAAATAGCGTTAGGGCTTTTCTCTTTTGTTTTATATCAGCAGGCCCGACAAGAGAGCACTCAGCTACGTGTTTACAGATAAACCTATTCCCAACTCCGTCATTAGCCTTTTGGGTGACTTTGCGGAAAGCTCCTCTCAGGCAAGATTAATACTTACTACCTTGCAAGACCTTTCCCTCCTAATCCCAGCTTCCTAGCCTGACCAGTATCATCCCAGTTTTTCCTTAGAGAAACTTGCTGGACTTTGCAGACTCTCTCTACTCTTAGAGTTGCAGTCAGGAACTGCCCTATACGTAGCGTTTGATGTCTGATGCTCCCAGTCTGATGACATTAATAAGAAGAAATGACAGAGGTATGGTGGGCTGAAAAGGATGGGCATCTGCTTTGCAGCATGAAGCAACAACCTTTTCTATAATTTGGGATGATTAATCCATTATCCATGAGCAAAAAGACAATGTGCATAACCGCCCAGCAGTATGGGTTGGAGGGTGAGCTGAAAAGGCATGCCAGTTTAATTTCTCCCCGTGGAACTCAAAGCCTCATACAGTTTAGAAGTCCAGCTTTGTTAAAACGAGGATGTAGGAAAAACCTTACTGTTGCAGGTGAAAAACATGACCCAAAGGTGAACCAGTGACTCCTGTATGCAGAAGTCATTCTTCCACAAGCAATCTCTATACTCCTCTGTGATAATGAAAAGCAAAGAAGGCTCATGCCCTTATTACGTATTGGATAAGCTTCCTAGTGCGTATTCCGGTAAAAATATAAACAGGGTAAGAATGCACCGTCTGTCTATATCTAGTTCCAGACACATAATATTGCATATATATTCAATTTCCCCAAACACAAATAAGCTCTTTTGATTATTTATTGTGATATGATTTATAACGCATAGCACCTGTTACCTCAGGCATTAATTTATCACTCTCAACCACTCTTCAAGGACAGAAAAATGTTGATTCCTTTTTGCCAGTGCTCTGTGAAACTAGAGCATCTGAATACTTATATTATAGAACAATAAGAAGCCTTTGCATGTTTTGCTGCAGAAGACATCAGTGATTAGCTGTTACACAGGTCACACACAGGCATCTCATTTGTCCATCACCTTTTTTTTTTAATAAAAAAAAAGAGAATTAGTTTTTTTATAGTTGGCGATAGAGACTGCTTTAAAAACAAGATTGTAATTGGATTCCAGTTAAGTATCGCAAGACAGTTCAGGAATACACAATGATTTTCCAATTTAATCCACAGCATAGAAGTAAATGAAAAATCAGGAGGAGGTAACACTGAAGACCCATTAGTAGAAAGACATCTGAAACAGGAAAGAAGCAGAGTTGGGCATCTCTTTCTGGAATTGGGCCTTGGTGTGCAAGGCTGCTGTGAAAAGAAATCATAGCCACATTTCAATGTGGAGGAGGACAAACCAGGAGGACATCAAACTGCTACATTTTGGGAAGGACCATGGAACAGAGAAATTCTGTATATTTGCAACACTAGTTATCTCTGACCTTCTTCAAAGGCATGCGACTTTTCCAAAGAAGCTCATGTGTGGGTGGATTATTATGCTTCTGTTGGAACTCTTGTACCACATGATACTTTCTTTTCCCTGTAAGCTGGATAGACTATTTCTGTTTCTTTGCTCCGTAACTAACTGCACCGAGGATGCCATTTTATGGAGCTGAAGATGACCTTGAAGTAAACTTATTAACAGGAAAGTTATCCTATGCTGAGCTTTCATGGCTACTGTTCAGAGCAGTATCCTGGCCACCGAGTTTACAGCCCTTTCTTGTTGTGTACATCTACCAGACCACTTATTTGCAGTGATCAGAGAGATGTGGTATGTTCAGGGAAATATTCCTTGGGACCAGTCTAAATATCCTGCAGTAATGGGCACAGAGTGAATTGTTTTTGATAAATAAATAAATAAATAAATAAATAAGTATGGCTTCTCGGATCTCTTTTTCTTGGGTATTTCTCTCAGTGTGACTTTAAAAGTCAGAATGTCTTGTGTGTGTTATGTCTTGTTAAACTTTGACACAGCACCATTTACTCAAAAAAAGTAGCTACAAGCAAGAAAACAGTAAGAGGTTTTGTTCAAAGTTATCTCTTCTAGTAGCGATCAGGGTAGTCATAAATATACAAGACATTTGCTTGCAAAATTATGTGAAAACCAGAAGTCTAATAAACAGGAGTGTTCCTAACCATGGTCAGAAGATGGCATTAAAGGCTTTCATCAGCCAAAACGCATCTATTTTTGACAATGGATAGTGGTGGCTTTGACACAGCACACTACAATTGTCCGTATAACACATAAAGATGCCTTTGCCCATCACAGCGTTTCTTGGCAGGTGTCAAAGGTAAGATCACAACACTGAGCAGCACTATTGCTTTTAAAATAATTTTTGTGAATTTTAAGAACATGTAAGCATTATATCATTAAGAGGAGCACAAGAGTTCCTCTAACCATTTGGAAAGTGGAAGATTATGAAATTGTGTCACAGATCAGATTTTCAGACTTTCTGGATTAAATTTAAATATGTTATCCTGAAGACAAATGCTTTCTATCAGACCATCAATCCCTGCAGCAGTATAAGATTCAGCTGAAAAATTCAGTATATAATTAAAGGATCTAGTGTCATAGCTCTGAATTATGAGCTCTGCTTACGGCTCCTTTTAAATCTGGTCTGGTAAATCCTGTATTTTAGACATTGATGCTGATCGTGAATAAAACTTCTTCAAAAATATGTTGCCTTCAGCATACTTTCACCTTTCAGATTAATTTATCTGCTACAAGAAATATTTCCCCATAATATATGAAATTCAGTTACATAACATCAAAAAAAGATGCAAGCCAGTCATGTTCAGGAGAACTGGAAGATAACTGTGAAATCCCACTTCAAGAGACAGACGTTTTATCAGCTGGTGAAAGTCACAAATATGAAGGAATGGAGCAGAGCTGCGCAGGCTGGGTAACGTTAGCCCACTTTATTTAGCTCTGCCAAGCTTCTGCAAATACAACTGCCGCCTGTCCAGGGAACCACCTTTCTTACAGATTTGCCAAATCTAGACTTTGTAGATTGGGTCTGAACCATTCTCTTGCCCATTTAGCGCTAGGAAGCCTTCAATAAACACCAAAGGTGATTACAATTCTACAATACATGGGTTGGTAAAAAAAATAAATAAATTTCTCATCAAGTTAGGTAGCCTTTTCTGGGATTCAAACTATCACAACATAAGCAAATGCAATACCCTTGTTGACTTTCCCAATGAGCACTCTCACAGTTGTTCCAAAAAACAGCGGCATAAAATTGCGTGTGAATTCTTTATCTTCCTTTAAAGTGACAGGTGGTGAATACCAGAAACTTTCTTCATTTCATGCCAGTGATGGTAGTTAATTGCTTCTGGAGACCTACACTCAAGCAAGACATGTCAGATTGTAGCTAGTTTGAAGCTACGTGTTCTGACTGATCAGCTGGCTGCTGCCAGAAAGTGAGAGTCCCCGTCTTTCTTTCAAGGGCAAGTATTCTTAAGGTCTCTTCTCCTCAAATTCTCTCAAAAACGTGGTTGACAATTAATATTCTTTTGCCTGCTGCCAAATCTGGCCAGAGGTGGCTGGCACATTCAAAATAGTGTATCCCTTTTCAGAAATGCAGACAAGACAATGATCACATAACCCATGCTTCTTTAGAAAATCAGGAACTGTGGGAAATAACTGGAGTTAGTTACCTTTTTCAAATGTCTCTTTTTGTAGATAGTCTTCTCAGAGAAGGATAAAGTAGCTGAAAATCTTACTCATATTACAATACCCAAATGCTGCAAAAGCAGAAAATCCCCAGGAAATTCTAGATTCCATCTGAGAAGGCAAGGCTATGCAAAGAGATGCCCAAAGCGTGGCCAACTCGACAGAAATCTATCCTTCCCAACCCAAACCAACTCCACAAAATACAGCAGGGAATGCAACCGACTTTCTCTGTTCCCCTTCCCTGCAGAGGCTGCTGAGGTCACTCAAGAGAAGAGTAACAAGATGGGGATGTCTGAGCAAGGCCACAAGATGGACCTGGTGTGGACAACCACGACAGGCTGGCCCACAAGATTGATGTTCAAGACAATGCAACAAGCAGTGTGCACACAATTTGATATACCAAATATTTAGCAGACATACAGAAATAACTGTGTGATTTTGGTACAGTATTTATTTTGGTACCTACTTCTGCCAGTTAGTGACAAAGGCAAGCTAGGTGATCTATGCTTCTAATGCAGACACCATTATTAGTTAGCTTCGTTACTCTAGGTAATCAATTACAAATTGAAACAGAATAGAGCTAAATTCTCCATTTCAGTTTATTATTTCCAATTTTAGTTCCATTTTTGGTAGACTGACATTTTACTTTCCTTGAAGTCTCTGATCCCAAAATCTTTTCACCTGTATTTATAGTCCATATACCATAAAACCGTGTACATTTAAATATGCAATCCAATGCAAACTGAAAATCTGATGGCATATAAAATAAATTCCAAATTCATCATTGTTTTACCTTTCTAGATATTATGAGGCTTCATAAATACTTCCACATTAACAGGATTGATTAGTAATAAATTTGGGAAAAAACATGGTATGGTTTTTATTCTTTAAAGATCTTCACGGAAAAGTTTTATGACAATGTACTAAGGAACTACTACAAGCTGTCTGTCAACAACTGGCTCAAAAAAAATTTCACTTCTACCATTGCAAGTCTAGCCTCCATATGACTCTACTGCAGTCATATTACCCGAAAATCACATGCACATTTTGCAACTTTACTATAGCTTTTTTATTTATAGAAGTATCTATTCTCCACAAGACACTTCATATCATTTGCATAATTCATTTATTTCTTTATTTCTGATAATTTGTTTACTGTAATGTGAATGTGAAATAGACTTGTATTTTTCTTCACAACTCAGTTAAAATTTACTTAAGATTAAAATCACTAGTCCCATCCTTAGTTCATCAATTTAATTACATTAATATTTAACAGATTAAAAAAATATTTTTTTTTTGCATTTTAACAGTCACATTCTAGATCATAAAAAGTAGAAATTAAGTGATTCATCTTTTCAGACTGTAAACACTACTGCATATAAAACACCAGGGACCAATAGGAAAAGCTACACCATACTCTATGTGCCTCTCTTACCGCATTACCTTTGCCATTATTAGATGAACACATTGCGTTACATTGGTACCACAAGGAAGATTGTTAATCTACCAAACAACAGTGATGAAGGCTGAAAGCCGAGAGCATAATCAACATTCCTGTGGACAGAGGAAAACTAAAAACTTTCTACAGCTTTTTTGCGTTACTAATTTCCTAGTATTTTTAATGACCAAGCAGACGGAGCAGCACATGAGGACTGAGAACACATTTCCTAAATAAGAGGATTTTGTCTCCAGCCGAAGGTATATGCAAGCTTTTGCACAGCTGGTAAATCTGACAGAAAACTGAAACTACAGATGAAGAAATACTTATTCCAAAACATAATCCATTTTAGCTATGATTAGTGTTATTTAAAAATTACCTAGAACTGGTTTCCTGCCCAAAGAGTACAGACTGCTTGCTCTCTATTCCAGAGATACTTGATGCCAAATCTGGTGTATATTCCTTTCGTAGCAAAGCTTGTCAGAAACGTAAGTCAAATTGCTAGAAAAATATCTGCAGTTAGAATTCTACTTCAAAACCTCAGTTCAAAGACTTCTGGTACAAAATACAAAGGAAAACCAAGAAAAAAAGTATGAAAATGAGAAGTAAACCTCTCTGAAGTTTTATACTGATTGCCAGTGTTAGTCAGAGACTAACATACAGCAGATCTTTAAATTTTAACTGCAGTTTCAATTTTACAATTAGAGAGTTTCACTAGTTAAGAGTACAAATCAGAAATGGAAGTCTAAGTTGAATTTTTAAAAAGCATCCTATTTCCTATGTGTAAGAACTTCTGAACACTAAACTGCGGCAGACAAAAATGTATTCATTACACTCAGAAAAGAAATGTGGGCACTAAGAGACCAAATGAGGAATGTATTACAAATAAATATAAATACAGCAGAAACAATAAAACATAATAATTTTATATTAGGGATTAATATTGCCAGGCATTTTAAGAAATGTTTTTATTTACATACATACATATTACAATGCAAAGTTACACTAGAAATTCATACAAAGCAGGATAAAATACTAGATGTTACATAAATACAAGAAAGGATCAAACAAACACCGAGACATTTTGAAATCAAGACAATAACAAAAAAAATTCTCATTCAACACATCTAGTTATGTTAAATCAAAATCTGGTTTTAATCATTACAACTGTAATTATCTCAAAAGATAATCTGACAAGATACTTGTCTGTTACTTATCAACCATCAAATAAATAAATGAATTATAAAACTCTCTGAAGAATCAAATGTAACTAAGATTCATGCCTACAAGGAAAGGTTGGTATTTCTGATCTGCGTACTCAAGGGATTCAATTCTTTTGATTGCATGAGTCATTTAGAACAGCAGCATTATCTCACTTCTTTAAAAAGTATTGAAGAAAGCATTTAGCACATTACGCAATTTTTCATTTCCCTGTTTATGAATTAGGGAAATATCAATGAGATTCCACATGATACAGAGTAACTTATACAGTACTAAGGTTCTGCTTAATTTATTTATAAAAAACAGTAAAAACGATTCCAAATTTCAAGTAACATAGGAAGTTGGTATAAATTATACAGAATAATAATTGGATTGAAAGATAGTGCTAGTGACTTGTGCTTAGACTGGAGGTAAGAGAGTTACTCCTTGACAATCCCAAATTCAGCAGAATTGAATTGAGGTTTATACAGAGGAAAGCATGACCTGGATTTGTAGTCCTATGTAGTTCTTGGATCATTTGGTGAAGAGTAAACAATTCAAACATCTTCTTATTGCTTCTGCAAAAGATTTTACATAAAATTGTCAGTTGAGAGGTTTCATCTAAACACTAAAGATTCCACAGAAAATTATTTTTTTAATGAAGAAAAACATGCATTATATTGGCAGTTTCACATAATTCTTCTATGTTGCATACAATGCCTCTAAGCAGAAGGTTACCAATGCACGGTGAGAAAAATCTTGGCAAAAATCACCAAAAACTATAATTTGACTTGAGTACATGGCATTTACTTGTAGTATAATGAAAGCTCAAGGAAAAGCTATAGTGGGGTTTCACTAATGTGAAATAAGATTCCCGAAAGAACACATTAAAAAATTTAAATAATTACAATTTCTGAGCAAATTTTACTTTTAGTATATTTCCAATGTAAGTTATGATTTATATTAGATTATTTTAGAGGAAAACATATTTTTTTCCTAGAGTTCAATTTTGTTCCAAATAAAGTCAAATCAAAACCTCAGTTTTGTCAACAACTTTAAGTCTAATGTACAAAATGGCTGTTTAGATTTTAGATACCCGCTTTTATAAATGAAACAATCCCATCAAGTAACGCACCAATGGAGCTCAGCAGCATATTACTACTGATATGATGAAGACCTTTGTTACAACAAACTAATAGCCAGTAAGCAAGGCAAACATATTTTACAAAGATTAACATTCCCAAGAGGGCTTAAATGGCTCAAGACTTTAAATTTTGCTTTTGAAGGAAATGAAAACTGAAGAAACTTGAACACAAGTCACAGATGAGGCTAAATTTTCAAAGGGTATTATTTCCAAGTACCCAAGTAAAACTGACTGTCAAGGGGAAAGAAAAGAAGGGTTCTCTTCTAAGCATTCTTGTCATCTGCATACCTAAGGAATATTTCCTCTTTAGGCTAGGTTTTTTGGTGGTTTGTTTTATTTTTTTAGTTTGTGTTCTGTTAATTGAACTGGACTTACAAGCAAACTGAGACTCGTCTTACACATCTGTGACACAAATGGTTTAAATTTAACTGCTAACAGAGTCCAGCATTATCTATGGTACAGCAAATAAACAGCAAAATAGAGATGAGTTTTTGAAAACAGAGAAGGATAATGGTCCCCAAGTTTGCTGATCTAATAATAACTAACAGAATAATGGTAGTAAAGCATTACTTTATTCTGGAGAGTTTTTGCAGTATAGCACAGAGCTTTTCCAAAATCTGAATATCTAGCTTAGAACTTCGAAACAACACAGAGCAAGTACGGAAGAAGGATTCGTTACTGCAGGCTTCCAGGAAAGGCTGTAAGGAATCTGTAAAAGAAAATAATTTAAAAAATGTATCACAGAGTTCAGTGCAGGGAAAAGTAAAACAGCTATTGATACCTTTAGAGGGCTTTAAGTACCTCATGTTGTGCAACTATTAGAACAATGAAATAATTCAGTTTATGCTGGGGATATGATGCAAAACCCAGGTAAAACTAGGAACTGAAAAAATGCAAGTTCCTAAGAGTTCTGACATTACCAACCCTTGTTTTAAAATAAGGCCTATTCCCTTGAGCACAAAGGAAAACAGGAAACAGAACAATTTTAAACTCAAATAAAAATTCTTATCTTGAACCTGTTTATTCAGTGCTCATTTATCATGGTTCTTTCATTTTTATCATGTAAGGGGAACATTAAGCCATGCAAAAAGACTGAAGGAAATATTTTAAGCTGCTGCAAATCGCATGGACAGGGACAGCACATGCAGAAGCTAATGTGATGCCTGACAGCCTTTCATTATCAAAATACCATCACTCTTTCAAGACAAGCAAAATAATAATTGAGAGGTAAAAGTAAGAGCTGGATAAGAATACTTAAGTAACAACAAAACTCCGTTAAAATAGTGGATGAATTTTTAAGTCACATTGTATAACATTTCCCTCTAACCTGTTCCCCAAAATCTAATCACTTCAGAATAAGGTTAAATCTGTTCCCTCATTATCTCTCTCTTGGTTCTGATATTACAGATTAATTCATAGCAAAAACATACATAAAATAAGTAAGAATTGATTTTTTTTAATGAATAGTCTTTCATATAGCATAAGGTATTTGCATTAGAAGAATAAAGATGTGAGGAAAATAGTCTAATGCTTACATCATGTTAAAAGCATTTATTGTGTTATACCTAATAAGAAACTGCAATATGCAAATTACAGCATAAACCAATAAATACAGACATTAAAAAAAATCTTCACACATATGCTGAATACTGTAATTGATAAATAGGATGTCAAGATCATTTTAGCAGTTCAAAGAGGACTGGATATATTTTTTTGGTCAAAATTTTCCCTTTTCTTGCCCAAGGACATACAACTTACTAAATATAACAAGTAGCCTTGGAGTGAATTCAAGGTTTTAATTTATTTCAAGAGGCTTACTAATACAAAATCAGCAGAAATGCTACAGAAAACTGTTTGGAATAGGGCTTTTAAAAAAAATCAACTAAAGCTAGGTTGAGAGCCTAGACAACTCATTTTCTCAGAGCTAGGCATTTATACTGAACAAGGACCTCATAATTCCTAGACATTACTGCTAGGAAGATCTTGAAAAAAACATATTTTTTTGCAAAACAATGGCATGTCGTTTGGCTACAGCAACAAATGACCCAGTGTTGCTCCTTCCTCTCCCCAGTGCTGAGTACACCTTATCATGTATTATACTATACAGTGAAGCCAATAAGATTTGCGGGCCTTTACTGGTCTACACCATCAGATGAAGAGACCAAGAAATAGCAAATACCTTTAGCACAGATCAGAGAAGCTATGGCTACATGTAATCTTTCCTCTCTTTTCAGTGGAGGTGGTTTTGGCAAAATTGACATAAAATTTTTACTTAAAAGGCCAGATTCAACAGACAGAATCCCCAAAATACATAATGGAATGTGTGGATGGAAACTATACAGATGCAGGTAGCAAGGGCCAACCTTGCAGCAACAAAAAGCAAGATGACAACTGACGTACTATGAAGCTTGGAAAAGGCAGGCAAATGTTTTGTGGTTTGCACAGCTGAAGTGTCCTCTGTTATTTACACAAAACAACACAATACAATGAATATTCCAAAAGACATTGATTATCAAGCAATAAATGGTTATAGAATAATTTATTTTTCTGTTCACTTCTACTTTCGTGTTTCTTGCATTTTTTCTACCATATTCAATCCACCTATGGTTGTATGCGTATTCTTCTCTCACTTTTAGTACTATTTCCAGTTACAATTTGCTGTCTCAAAATTGTAACAGCAATAAATATAAAACCAGAAGGAAACTAAAGTAGAAATGTAAGAAGTAATCAGTAAAAACTATACAGAAAATAGGTACATATATATTTTTATCCTCTGTCAGTAGAGATACTATTTCTCATTTTAATTTAGCTCGTGGTCTTCAATTAAGGATAGAATGCTTTAACTGAAGTGATGTATTAAGTACCACTGATGGCTTCTAAGACAAGAAAAACATCACGGATACTGGAATAGTGAACTATGACTGCGTTTCTATAGACCTGCAGATACCAAAACACATCAAAAGCAAATTAATTGAAGATTGGAAGTTACAAGAAAATTGCTTAAAGGAACAAAGAAAAGATCACAGCCTCCTTAAGATGAAAAATAAGGTTCATGCTGAAGAAATATATTTTATATGTGTGCATAAGTACATATTTATATAAAATAGATACATATAAAGAAACCATTTACCAGATATGTTTGAATTGACCTGAAAATGCTTTTTTATCAAATATCACAAGGGACCAGTAGAACAATTTCACACACACACACACACACAAAAAAAAAGATGAGAATATATTCTCTAAGGAAAACTAGAGATTATTCTAATGTACAACTCAATAGGTGACACAACTGAAATTTGTCAGGACTCCAACAAGAGAAGTCACTATTGGCAGCATTCTGCCCTTGTCATGTACAAACACAGTCCGCAGGATGTAGTTACTCAGGGCATGCCAATTCCAATATTTCTTTTAATATTCTTTTAATATTTCTCTAGTTTCACTGCAGAAGGTATTATTTTTCAGAAATTGTGATGTCAAAAACTCAGGGCTGTCAATTACAGCAAGCAGAAATTGCTTAGATGGGTTAGCAGTATGTGCTAAATTTAGTGATGTGTGACTGACATACACTCAAGATTCACCACTCTTTATTGAGCCACTGCTCCCTATGACAGAACTTTGAAGTTATTAAATACATACAGCAGCGTATTAAACCTGGAAAAAATAATTAACCCAGAATTCACTTCTAGTATGATGGTATCATGCTCCAGTGAGTCTAACTTGTTAAAACCCACGAGAAGAGGCAACAAAACCACAGACAGAAACGGCAAATAAGCAAAACCCAATGAATACAATCCTACCATCCTAAGAGCACTTTGTATTGAAACACTTCTATCACTTGAGTGTTTGAAGTAAACATTTTTATACAGATAGCAAAAACAGATAGCCTTCTGTAAAGCAACAAAAATCTAGGACTAAAATTATGTTTTCACTTACGAACTACAACTTTATAGAAATTCTTTTACAATTTGCTAGAGTTCCTACAATGACTGCTTATTCCCAAGAAACAGAAACAGTCCCATCAATCTGCCCAGCACCACTGATGAAATCTGTTTTAACAACAAAAACTTGAACAGTATCTCTTACTTACCAAAGATGTTTATAAGAAATGTAAGAAGAGAAAAGTATAAATAAATTTGTGAGAACACTGACAATCAAGAAGCAAATTGAGAAGAAAGGTTTTTCCTTCTTTCTATTGCCTGTTGAAACAACAAATAGCTTTAGAAACCTCTCATTTAACATGACTTCTGACTCAGCTGAACTCTGATTCATGAGAGATCTGAAGGTGACAAGACTGCTGAGATGAAGAGGGTGGTCCTACAATTTATTCCTATAAATATCCCTAAGTATCCATAAAATGATTTACATTCCTTTTCTGCAGGGGTAAATAAACACCATATTCAGCTGACCTGGACATTTCTTTGCTGCCTTGCTCTTACTGGTTCTTTTAATTAAATATTTAACCCCCCCCCCCAATATATGTTTTAACTGTGAAGTTTACAAACCAACATAAAATATATGCATTACTTTTAAGACAGAAAGATTTTTATTATGAAACGGAAGAGCCAAAGTGGAAATAATTTCTGAAGTTTTGCAAAGTTCAATTATGTGAAAGCAAACTGATAAAGGCACACATTTAAATGGACTTTTTGTACATTGCTTATATATTCACTTCAGATAAGCTTTTGCAGAATATAAGTAATCAGAAAATGTACAAAACAAGCATATAATTTAAATGCACGTCTAGCTGATGAACTAAAAGAATATAAGCTTCACATTTTTAAATATTTTGGTGGTTTAGATTTACACAGATTTTGGTTTTATTAACTATTTCGGGAAAACTAAATTGGAATTCATCCTGACACAACTTTGGCACAACTTAAAATAATCTGCAAAAGTCTCCACTGGTATCCTTAAAAACTGTAGCGTGTTGTACTTGCACTAGCTTAACTTGATTGGTAGACTGCAATGAACAATGAGCAATTTATCACTGTTGACAGAATTAATCTGAAATTTACCCTCAAAGTAATCATTCACTCACAGCATAAAATCTCACCAGCCATAGTTATCCAGAAAATTGTTTTATACCGAAAGCTATGCCACCTCAGAAAATGAAGACTATCAGGAATGCCAACTTTAAGTTAATGTTTTAACAAATTAACAATTACAGTTTTGCTTCATTTCTAATTGCATGAGGATCTGCTGGAAGAAGGGAGAGCACACGACAGCAACGCAAGTAAGTGACACAGCACTGTCTACTAGTGTGGAAAAGTTAACTAATGCGAAAGTTAATTAACTACGTACCACAGCAGAAACAAAATGAAACAGTACTATCACTTTCTTGTTGCTAATAACTAATTGTCTATAATAGAGTCACCTGTAAGATCTGAACCATTTGCTGAATTTAACTCTTTCTACTGCAATCAATAGTCAGGGCTGCTAAGTGCCAGTGATTAAAGTGGAGGCAGGTTGAGATTCCGGTCAGCATAAGGCACCTCATGTGTTGATGACTACATGGGTGACCCTGAGTTAAGAGAGCAGAAGTGGCAATTTCAGCTGGTCACCCAATATGTGTTGACATCAGTATGATCTGAATTGCTCCTCGGTTTCCTAGGATGTGCAAGACATTTATGCAGACATGAGACAGGACGTATGGGAGACTAATGTCATTCTGCAACGGCAACTGAAGGTTACGCCCATACAAAAAAATGTAATAGAAAAGGTTAAAAAATTAGCAGGAAGATTTACGTCACAAGAGATGCTTGGAATGAAAAGGAGCCTACAAAGAAAACAAAAAGATCAGAAGGGAAAGCTATGCCTTGGAGATCAGAAACCATCTTTAAAATAGAAAGGATAATATGAAAAGTCAAGCTAAGTCAGACCTTGTTAGGAAAAAAAAAAAATGTTCTCCCAGCCATTTAAGTAAAAAATATAACAAAAAAGAGGTAGTAAGGATATCTGTGGTCAGCACAAGAAAAATGGGATAGAAGCTAATGGTATTTTAGTCTTTTGGGTGCACACTTCAGCTAATGTGCTTGTTTTCAGGAGAGAGCTGTAACTTGATTAAAGGGACAAAAAAAAAAATCCCCAAACTTGTAATTCCAAGACTCCTTCAGCCAGGGACACCACAACAGACTTCAGGATTCTGAAAGAAACGTTACCTCAATTTTATGACAAGAGTTAAACAATCATTGCTAACAAGTCAGGAAGCAGCACTTTGTGAAGAGAGAATAGCCAATGCAATATATTGCATATATATATGTTGGATTTGGACAAAACAAGGCAATCTGAACACATGTGCCCTTCAGCAAGACTCTAGAGATATTTTCAGGAAGTAAAGGAGACAAATAAAAAATAAGTTTCTCTATAAGTATGTGTATAGGAACTACAGGTATGTTGTGTCAGAGTAGCCAGATACTTTTGTTTGGCAAATAAATGCTACAGCAGTTACAACTCCACTAGACTTCAATACCATTTGGTAAAGCAACACGTGATATACTGGAGAAGAAGGGGGTTAGTGGAAGGACTGGAAGGTGTGTGGTGTAAGGAATTGGCTAAAAGCAAAGCAAAACATTTTGCCTTGAAAAGTGAACTTTAGTTTTAAATACTGATTTTTGCAACTGTGCTTATTTAGTGTAATAATTAATGACTGTGGCATGAAACCAGTAGGAGGCTAATGAAATTCCATGCTGGAACTACCCATTTAGAAGGCAACAGGTAGAAAATACATGAAAAACAGAATTATCTCACTTGCTAGAATAGCAGAAGTGTAAAGACAATACACTAAGAAACAACAAACATTTTTCCTGGAAAATCACTGATTAGAAACATCAGAGGATGAAAACCTTTGGTGTGCTAATTGAACTCAGTATGTCTATAAGCAACCAACATGGTCTAACCATTAAAGACTGATTCTAATGAGGCCTGAACAAGAGAGAGGGAAAAACACCATTTTAAAAATAACCTAGATAGTATTATAAATTGAAGCTATGCACTATTATGGGTTACTTTGCTCAAGAAACCAGAAAAAGCCTAATGAGCTACCAGAATCATGAAGGAATCACAACTCGGTCTTACAAAGGACACCTAAAGGTGCTTTGTTCCAACACTTTCTGTCAGAGCTCTCCTGCCTTGTTTCCCCTCCTCCCGTATCTCCACTCCTGTAATAACCAGCTCAGAACTAAGCACAGTATTTCAAAGACAGTGACGAACTCAAATAAGGAAGCCTTTAGAATTTATCAGGCATCGCCTGAAATTCCGTAACATCAGAGTGCAAGCAAGCAGGTAAATAATGTCTGAACTCTGACAATGCACAGGTGTTACTCAAACTGCAGAAATTGTACTATCTACTTCCAAAAAAAGCCTTTCTTTATTTCAATTATGGCATTGCTCTAAATTCACCTTGAAAGTTACAGAAAAAAAGCCAGCTAATAAGTACAGTAGTTCCGCCAGTCAAATATAAATTAAAAAAAAGTGCATTAAAAATATTTTTTCTAATTAAATCATACTTTAATTGTTGTAAATTAAATCATTTTATGGAAAATTATAAAACTGTAAACTTTATAAAAAATGCAAGTTTAGTAAATACCAGTAAACAAGATCCTACTTGAATAAACTTTACTGTTCTAAATATTTGATACATTAAATTGACTTGAAAAGGGCTGTTTATACCCAAGTACCGATATAAACAACTCCTTTTTACATCAAATACTTTCCCATTCACATCTACCTTCTACTGCTTATGAAGTAC
Source organism: Ibidorhyncha struthersii (assembly GCA_013398815.1). NCBI lineage: Eukaryota > Metazoa > Chordata > Aves > Charadriiformes > Charadriidae > Ibidorhyncha > Ibidorhyncha struthersii. The sequence continues at coordinate 132,247 of VZSZ01008165.1, forward strand.
AGTATTAGTACCCTGAATGAACAGTGAAGTTTTATTTACAAAGTGGCTACTTGGTTCTACATAAGTTTATATTTAATGGTCTCTTTTATTTCTTATTTTAGAGTGGATGAGACAGCAGTCCAAAATTCAGAATGGCTAAGCATTACACAACTATAACTAGAACAAGAAGAAAATAATGACAAGAACATTTTTTCTTATTAGAGAGAAGGCTACTATTACTTCAGTAGAAATCAAATGACATTATTCCATTTACTTCATTAATTTTTAAATCCTGTAAACGTGTATTTCATAAAAATCAAAGTATCCAAACTAAGCTTGCAATTAATTAACAACATGTGCAAACTTTTGGTGTACTTGCTTGCTTTCAGCAAGTATACAGGTTGGTCCTAACATTATAATAGGCTGCATTTAACAGAGTTAGAGATATTTATCTGTGGTTAAAATATTAAACTAAAACATCTATTAATCCAACATAACTATTCACTGTTTTCAGAAGAATGAATAAAAAAATTAGAAAGGTAAGACAGGATAATAAAGGAAGGATTTCCTTTTAAACGGTTTGTATTTCAATGTTTATCCCACATAAGCTGTAAATCATTCCTTTCACTATAGCTTCAAACACAGTTCCTCAGGATAGTTTCAAATCTGCATTTCACACAGGTGGGTGGGAATCCTACCTTAGTATGGTATTCGCAGACTTGACATTTTTACCCTTTCGGTACTGCAGAGTAAGCTCATTTGAAAACTTCCAATCCTGCGAACAGTTACCAGTAAAGATAATAAGCTGCTTGTAGTCTTTAAAGTCTCAAAATGCTAAGACTGCAGAAAAAAATAAAGGAGTGGGTTTGGCTTTCCTTGACAGATTCTAACCACCAACTTTTCAGAAGTACCTGTAGAACAGTGTGAATCGTGGAATACCTAGCATTAGTTATGGAAGCATTCCAACTCAAGGAAGAGAGGGAGTGTGCATATAGGCAGTACACATAAAAAGATTGTCTCCATAGTAAGAAGCTGTGATTATTTGCAAACTGAATCTTTTTATCTCCACCGGCTTGATTAACTTTCCTATGGGTCGAGTAAATTTGGACACAGACTTGGTTATCCATGACCATAGTATTTTCTTAAAAAAAAAATTAGAAGTAAGGTTCAGTGAATGTGTAAATACAGCTTACTTTTACAGTTACTAAAACTCTTAAGTGATGTTAATATGCTTAAGAAAACATATATAAGCCCTACCAGAATGTGCCTTAACTTACAGTAAGCATGAGAGTCATTTAGAGATTTTTTTTTTTCCAATATGCACTCATCTCCATTTGTGAATAGGCACACACTAATGAAAAATATTCTCTCTGTAAAACAGAAGTAAGCTTGAAGACGAAGTAAATGTAAGCTTTATTTAAAGCAAAGGCCAGTGCTTTGTAATGCCTAATGAGCAAGTAAGTTTTGATTTCCTTGAATGAACATAGGGTTGGGAAAGGGGAACCTACTAATCTACGTGACGGAAGTCAGCTATCACTGCAGGAGGAATTTAAGATGTATGCTGTCTTTGTGTAAAAGTGCAAAGGGTGAAACTGAGACAGGCAGCTCCCTGCTAATAGCAGATCTCAAATCAAGCATGAATCAAGACTACAGTTCAACAATGGTATTTTTGATAGACAACTATAAACTCACCACATCCTTTGGAACCCTTCTAAGTGATTCACAGGTTAAAAAAAACACAGTAAGCTGCATGAGAAGTGAGAAGACAGGGACAACAATATTTAACAAGATTGTATATGACAAGTATTCAACTACAGGGTGATTTAATACTAATGATGTGATGTTCTTCAACACCCACAGAACAAATTTTCTTGCTGAGGTCATGCTACTTATTATTAGATTGTTTCCAGAAAATGTTTGAGGTCTGGCATCCAGGAATTCTCTTGAGTGGTGTGCTGCAACTACTGTCCTAAAAACAAGATCTGCTAAGAAAAGAAATTTGTAGTCATAGGGAGAGAACTTTGGGGTATGAAGATGCCCTGGAAGCCACTGGTGTCATACTATAACAATCTGGATGATTAAAAGTAACTATGACGTCAATTATTAAACATTAAAATTAATAGTAATATAAATGGGAAATGGTAGGAGTTTTGTTAAGCAATAAATACATTATGAGCCATTCGACTAAACTGAAACATAACAGTATTTAGCAGGTACTACATTTTGCTCCAAAGAGGTAGTCAGAGCACTGTATTTGTGGAAATTCATCACCGAGCACATTCAGAGTTTATCAGGACACTAAATCTACTTTTTGTGACAATACTACCAGAGAAGATTTTGCTCTTACTTCTGTCTTCAGACAGGTTCATAGCTTATACATGTGACTGAAAACCAAACATCATGGCTTGGTAGCCTGCTTTCCTTAACTAAGGTAAGGAAACCTTCAAAAGCCTTGGTATTGAAATCTTGTGCCCTGGTCAAATCAGCAGGAATATATCTCTTTTGCTCCAGGGGAAACAAGAAAGATGTCTTTATAGACCACTCATTAGTTTCAAAGAACAAAAGAAGGATCAAGCTGAATTTTATGGCACTCATCTGAAGCCCAGATTCAAGCAAAACACCACCACCATTTAAAAAAGACTGTTGGACTTGTTCCCTTGATTCTGCTTTTATCAATCAATCTTTGCAGCAAAGGAAAGATGGGCATCCTCCAGAAAACAAACATGGATTGAAAACCTGGTAATGGTTATGGAAAGCCAAATAAGAGATTGAAAAGGATAAACCTGATCTGGCACTCATCTCATCTGACCATGAAACAAAACCAGCACTGAAGAGATAGCTATGGTGAAAATATAGCTAAACCAGCTATTGGAAAGTAGATTTAAAATAGAAGACCGAACAGGTTGGAATGTCTCAATTTATGCACCATTACAGAAATTTTTCGACAAAAATATTAGCAGAATGTAGTAAGAGGAAAGGGGTAAAATATCTTTGTTGAGATGATTTTCTGCTGTCAGGTTCATAACAAGCTGTTAACTCTCCCAACTGTGGATTTTAGAAGCAATGTATTACATCTACTGACGACAGCAGACTAAACCAACTAGACTTCAACTTAGGCCACTGAGCTCATCTGAAGGAAAAGAATCACTCCAGCATGCAAGTGATATGAAATAAAACATAAATTACTTAAAATTACATTGTTTACCCTAACAATTACACCTTAATTTCAGCTACTTATCAAGTTTCTAGCATAGGTTAAATAAAGCAAGTATTTGCGAACAGAAAGCAAATGGTTAGGTAAGGATTTCACTCAGTTGCAAAGTTTCTTTCCTCAAATGTAGTAACAGTAAAAATAGTGAACAGAATCCACAAAAGTACTGGAAGATGGAAAAAAAAAAAAAAAAGACAGACAGACTATTACAGCATGAAAATAAGCTGAAACTGAAGTTCTCTTGACACAAAGCAAACTCTCTGAAATTACTGCATAACATCTGTAGGAGCTCCTCTCACTCTTACGCCCTGAGGAGCTGGCCGAAACTAACCTCAACTGTTTTCACCCCTGACATTTAAAAGCCAGCCTTTGTTCCAACTATGAATGTTTTTATATATTACAAGAACAGTAAACAGTATAACATTTTACCCTCCTCCTCAGGCTCTAACATTTTTACAAAAGAGGTGAGGCAAACAAGATTGGCGCATATATATATATATATATCTGTGATGTACTGTTATAGTTCCAAAAACGTTAATGATTGGGACAAAATGGTCAGATTATTTTTGGCTGGCTTCATACTTCAGAATTATACAATGGCATGAAAACTCACCGATCTTTGGGAAATGTCTCTGCAGCTGGAATACTATCCAAGTTCTGATACCTAAAACATAATGTAGTCTGGTGACATGTATACAATTTGAGATCCCAATTTGATAAATAAACATAACTTGAATCCTTCCAAGAAATAACGGACTGTATTGTATACTATAATGTGAGCTCTGGGGCTTTGTATGCTATGATGATGCATTTAAGTTTCAAGAAACACACACAAATAAGCTTACCAAGGGTACCGAAAGTTTTAATCGTTCCTTCCCAGAATTCCTGTGGTGTTAAGACCACTGTGTTTCTATGGCCTAGCTGGACAGGTACACTGGTGTTATCCACTCTTGTACAGAATACATGTCAACTGAGACGAACTTTTCACAGTGCTGTGGACCTCAGGCATAATTTTATTTATAGTTTTAAATGAGCTTGCAGCTGGTATATGAGACCCACTAGACTGGCATCATTCCTGTGGAATATGGTAAACTCTCCTTAACCTGGAATCAAAAAGATTAAAGAGTAAACCCTGATCCTATTAGTGACCAAAAATGTTCCAACCTGGGATCTGAAGCAATACTAAGAGATGAACCAAAAAGAGCACTTTGAAGGTTGATAGACCATCTTGTGGCTCTAATGAGAAAATGACAACAAATGGTGTTACCACTAAGAATACAAATTGGTAGACCTCTTGACACAAATCGGGGCAAAATAAACCTTTTGTCTTTGGAGTAGAAATGAAACATCTAATCCCTGATTACTAAGGTTACATTATCTGCTCTTCTGCCATCTAAGAGAACATTCAGATGTTGCTTTAATAGTACCTTGTTGTGAAGGCATGGATGGAAAAGGTAATACAAGAGTAAAAAATCGCTGAAATATTCTGTAATCTGTAATTCTGACATCTGTAATAATCACTGCTCACACTTTTTTGCTCTCATTAGACCTGGGGATTCCAAGTCAGGTTTTCTGAAAGTCTGCCACTAGAAGTTGTGTAGGAGTTATTTGGTCTAGTAACCAATGCTTCTTCCTTTTTACCTCACAAGTTGCGTAGTACAAAAAAACATCATCTGCTTCTTCCTTCAGACTGGAACGCATAAGCTTACTGAAAACACAGAGGAGCTCCAAATTCTTAATGAGCAAAGAGTTTCATTAGCCTTTGAACTGAAGGGGTACTAATCTTTAAATTAAGTATTTTTTATGTCTTGAACTCCAACCCCGATAGTTATCTTCATCAGCCACAGTCTTAAGGGCATGGATGTGCCCAAATATCCAAAAGCATGTGCGGGCACATTGCATAAAAGGTGGCATGATACACAGAGATTTTGGCTATCAGCTGCCTCTCACCGTATAGATTTTACTTCTTCCCACCACTCTGTGGGAGTCTTTTTATAAATAGACAACCTGTTTTATTAAATTTAGCCTTACCTTGAGAGAAGCACATGGTAAGTATCAACACACATTTACAGAATGACAAAGTAGATCTTGCCAAACAAATTCTTGTTTAATGTCCTTTTCCATGCATTTTTCTCAGGTTTCGAAATGCCCTGAAGCCATCCTCTGGACCACCTTATGATCTAGCAAGCTCTCTCAGACAACTAAAACACTCTAGAATCAATTATTCCTCCACCTCTGCCTACTGATCCTTCTCTTCCTTGTGAAAAAAAGATCTAACAGGCAACAATCAGAACAGTAGGTCATATTGCGTCTGAACTCATATCCTGAGCTGGTCAGGACTGATGACCACATAATAACAACATCATAGGTAGACAGATAAAAAAAGTACCGAAGAATGTTACCTTTCAGTCCTCCACCACTTCCCATTGAAATGGTGTTGTCAGGACTCTCCTAGATTCTTGATGTGAAATTCCTGAATAGAAATGGATAGGGGGTGCATGAAAGGCTGTGTGCCAGTAAGATACACACCAGTAAGATTATAAATTTTAATTTGCTGTTAAGGTCTTGTACATAGATAGAAAACAGATGATACCAATGCCTCAACTGTCATTATTTGACATCACCTTGTCAGTAACTGAATGCTTTATCAGCACTGCCAATGTCGTATGAACTTGCAATGGAAACTTGGATCCTGGACCCATTGTACCAGATATACTATGAAGCCAGAAGCAATGATACTGATCTACAATATGAAAACGTGCATTCAAAAACCAAATCAGTCAATGGGCTTAAGCGGTACTGCAGACTCTCATTACGATTTCTATCAAAGCACAGAAATAACCGTCTTAGACCAGTATGTACCTTCTTCAAATGCAGCTTAAGTAATTTTCCTTAATGTACAAGGGAAATGTAGGTTTAATTTCTGGAACATGAGGAAGATAGTTTCTTATAGGGAAGAGAACCTACATGAAGACCTCAGACAGGCCTGGACTGTACAGAACCATTACCATTCATTGCTTCCTATAACAAAAGGTACATGCAGTTACACAGAGGAGTAGTGCAGCATAGTAATTATTTCATATCTGATTCACATCTTTCAGTCTGGACAACTAAAATTTGAATCTGCAAAAATCCTTTGCAAAAACTTTTGAAACTTAAAAAAAAAAGTTATAGAAAAGATTGTCTGGAAAAAAATAAAGCACTGGCTTTTTTTTTCCAACTTAGTTTCTAGTCACTTCAGCTCTAAAGGTAGTATTTTTGAACAAAAACATTGGAATACTTCTATACAGCCAGAAAATTATTGCAGCAAGTTGAAAGAATACCTAGGATTGCATCTCTTACAGGAAAAAAAAAAAGCCTAGAAGACTTTGCCTCCTGTTGGTCAAATGCTGTCTTTTTGGATAATGTAATTCCATATATTAGCATACAGCCAGCTACCTATGACTTCATATTTAAGGCTGCACACCAACATGGCTTTAAAATTGAGCATAAATTCCTGTTTTAATCTAACACTAAGAGCCCTCTGAATACCCATGCCTTCTTCTAGTTTATCTTTTAATGACTTTTTAATAGGAAACTTACAAAGGAATGAAAATACGATTTCCCATCAACAATGCTACTTCTCATTGTTAACAATTTATTGCAAAACGCTATGTATTAGAAAACTGCAGAACATGCCTGTAACTTGTGTATTGGCAATTGATTCTACCAAAGAAAGACTCTGCAGAAGGCTTTATATCCAGTTGCTGAGAAACAAAAAATCTCAAATAAATGTCAGTTCAATTAAACATTACTCCTTCTTCCCTGATCTCACAAATACACATCTTCTCTGAGAAGTAACAAGGCAAAACATGAGTTGATCACAACATATCTCCATTATTCTTCATACTGCAAGCATCTAGCATATCAGAAGGACTACTGCTAGGTAACAGTAGATGTACTGTTACTGGCATTACCCAAAGTAATATCAGACACCATCCACCTTATTTAGGTTATTTTTGTGCTTACAACCATCTCCTTCCCAATCACTTTACCAATCACAGTTATGAGTATTAGGAAGAATACTTGAATGTAACACTACACTAACTACATGGTCAGAAAAACAGTCTGCAAGGAAGCATAAAACTTAAGTTAAATCTTTCTGACACTTACCTCGCTACAAAATGGCTTTCAACTCAATGCTGGTCCATCCCAAGTCAAACATGCTTTCTATTTTTGCCACTACAAGGCATGGTAACAAAACACTCCCAAAATATACATTTCAAAAATAGCAGCCCCTTTTCTGTTCTAAAAGGCAGTGAGTGATTTTTATCAGTCACAAGGTTTATGCAACATGGCACTGGAATGCCTCTCTGCTTTCATGTTCATCCAGTTGGTTATTAACTGATTCTTAGCCTGTACCACTTGGAAAAATGCTGTGACAAATGAGAATATTAACCCTTTTACAGAGCCACAGCACAGTAAAATTCTGCAAAATATAATCACCTCAGCACACTAAAATTCAGAAAAACAACCATTTCTTCTAGAAATGTCATTTCCAATTTATTAGAAAGTGAAAAATGACTGGGTATGAGCTGTACATTTAAACTAGAAAAGGAATTTATTTTTTATCTCCACCTGCTGGTAGATTTTCATGATAGGTCTTTCCTGGCACAGACTGACTTCAAAGAAAAACATCAGCAAGGTAAAACAGCGGAATAAACTGAAAGCCCAAACCAAAAACAGCAGCAAAAACTTCACACCAATAAATAAGAAAGTAACCAGGACAAAATATAAAGCACAGGTGCTGAAAAGGAGAAGAAAAGACAAGACAACTCAGAAAGAGACGATTCAGAATTACATTTTGTGTCTCTAATGAATCTACGTGACACAAACAAATGCTTACAATAGATTAGATTATTTATACAGAATAATCATGCTATGTTGTATTTATGCTTACCTCACCTGTTTTCAACATGATTTTATATTTATTTTTTTTAATTACAAAAATTTACCAGATTCCATGGTCATCTGAAGTAATCCATCAAGAGCACTGGAAAGCAGACCTCTACTGGATACTTTTAAGTGACTTAGTACGACAGGCACACATTGGTATTCCAAAAATAAGGCCTTCCCTTCATCTGTCTTCAAGTCTATGCGAAGGGAATCAAATGCTTGAGCCAGGTAATCCACTGAAAGATATCAGAATACAGGCAATAAAACTTCCATAATCATAGTTCCATTAAGCAGTATGTGAATAGCTATCGCAAGAGTTACCGCTGCAGATATATATTTAAAAGTTAAATGGCTGAAAACATTACATTTTATTCTTATTTAAAGACATCCTCTGTAGTTTCTTATTCCTTAACTAGTTGTTGAAAGTGAGGAAAAAGATTAACTGCAACTCATATGTCGAAGAAAAAGGCACATACAAATATAAAGACCTTCTAATATTTTGCTTAAGAGTAAAGAAATTATAAGCTTTCCTTCAACATCTGGGAAACCTCTGTTAAAGGAGTCAAGGGCTGATTTGTCTGAATAAGAGAAATTACTTTCATGAGAGCAACTACTCCCCTTCCTTTCTATATAAAGCTGTACTTAAGTTTCAGTGCATACATTTTATATACTTATCCATTGTGGAGAGCACTAAATTATACAAAGAATGCAGACTAAGTGAAACAACCTAATTTGCTTAATTTCCTGATATCAAATCTTTCTCAGTATCTTGGAATAGCATTGGTTGTCTGAAGAGCAGAAAATTAAGTGTAAGGAAACAATTTATCCCACAGCAAAAGGTTAACGACAGTGCCCTCTGCTGGATACTAACAGTTTGAATGAAATGGGATATATGTCTGAACCAAATGTGATGCCTTATCACTAGATCATTAGCACCACGTGGTCAGAGTGATCAAAATTCAAACACAGTGACATTTGAGATATGTTTTAACAACAGGTCATGTTTTCCATGGTATAGAAGCCAGTGGTAAAAAACAACCATGAGAAGCTAAACTGATTCATTATTAACAGCGTTCATCTGCTTAGAGTAAGTACATCTCTCCAATATTTAATTTTTTTATTGCCAGTCTTTCTACATCGTTTTTATCAAACATTGCTAGAAATGCGAGTCTCAATTTAAGAGTAATTATCATGCTTCACCAAAATATCTTGACTGAAACAGTTCCCTACAACAGCTGAAATACTGTATTTGTTCATTAATGATGTCAGGGTGGTCTTCCACCATGTTTAAATCCTGTGTTAACTGTAAATACTCACAATATAAGTACTGCACAGGTCAGTTAAGCATAAAGACATACTAATCTGCTTAACCACCGATATCCAGAACTATGACTTCCATGAACAAGAACATTGTTCATTATCTATGGATTGAAAATCTTTGACACCCCTGATTAGTCAACCAGGGTGCCAGAGACTGCAGGAATTTTGTGATGTGGATCTCTGCTTTCTAAGAAGTGGCCCAAAATTCGTAATAGAATCATAGAATTGTTAAGATTGAAAGGGACCTTTAAGATCATCGAGTCCAACCATTAACATGACGTGACAAAACCACTTCTAAACCATATCCCCAAGTACCACGTCTACCCTTTTTTTAAACACCTCCAGGGATGGTGAATCCACCAGCTCCCTGGGCAGTCTATTCCAATGCTGGATAACCCTGTCAGTGAAAAACTTTTTCCTAATATCCAACCTAAACCTCGCCTGGCTTAACTTGAACCCATTTCCTCTCGTCCTATCACTTGTCAGGAGGGAGAAGAGGTCAGTCTCCATCTCTCTACAACCTCCTTTCAGGTAGTTGTAGAGAGTGATAAGGTCTCCCCTCAGCTTCCTCTTCTCCAGGCTAAATATATTTCATGCAAGAGAAAGAAAAAAATGAGATGCCAAAGTAGGCATCTGATTCTGACACTGGCATGTTTTTTCAGGATTATCTTGAAAATTAACATCTCTGTAACTTGTCTCCATCTTTTTGTGTTACAGGCAGAGGGGATGTGTTACTGGTAAAGACATATTAAAATGCAAACCATTCTGAGAACAAAAGTGAGCAAAAATACAATCATGGAATAATTTAGGTTGGAGCCTCCTGCCCAAAGCAGGACCATCTCTGAAGTTAGATCAGATTGCTCATAGTCGTAACCTCACTGAACAATTATTTGTTGTCAAAATGATCTGTGCTTTTAAAGTGTCTTGAAAAGGGAAAAATAAGTGGTTAATATCACAGCTGGAAAAGAGTTATAGATACATTCATTCTTATGCTATCCTTGTAGAATTTATTCTTGCAGAAAATCCCAGTTATGTGGCACCACAGTAACTCCTAAGTTGCTGCAAGTAGGCAGTAATTACCTCTTACACCTGCTCTTAATGGCATATCATTAGTGTTTTCTGCCTGACTTCCATAAAAAAGATCTGCAACATCTCGTGTTCCCTATTTCCCTGGAAGAGAGAAAAGCTTCATAACTGAAGGCAGCAGTTAACAAATCAACTGAGAGAACATTTACTGTATTCTTTGAGATATGTTTTCCACAGTTCTTTCTCATCCTATCAAGACACAATCTGATTCTTGTTAACTCGTAGTATCTACTTTGAAACCTTTGTCTTCTCCCTCTGCCATGAGGCAGGGAAGATCCAACTTCCCCTATTTCTTTGCCTACACAAAGTCATATAAGTTTTAAGTAGAGAATTCTACTTTACACTGCTATTATACATCGTCTGCTAATGTGAAAGGTGGGAGGATCCTGGGAACAACGTGGAAACAGAAAAAAAACTCACAGTGAAAGGAAAGAGTCACTCACCCTCTGATGCCCCCTTACACACTCCCCCAATTCTTTTTGGTGAACAAAAGGCTGAGCTGAAAGTGATGTAGCTGTTTCAGATACAATAATCCACTAACAGGCATTGAAAGCTGTCTGGACTATGTTATTTAAGAGGATTTTTGAATTTTTCTTTTTTTAAGCTCAATTTTTTTCAAAGAAATAAATAGACAAAAAAATCAAGTCTTTATATAGTCAGAAGCTCAACTTGATAATATGTGGCAATTACATTACATTCAGGATTCAGAGAGGACCTATCAGCTTTGATGCTTTTATGCTGATGGACTCTTTTTGCGTAGGTGAACAAAATTGCTTCTTAGCAATCATTGAAACCATTACTGAATTAAAACAATTAAGTTTTAATTAAGAGAGAGCTAATAATAGAAGTAAAAATAAGACATTCTTTTGGATTACTCATCAAATCTGTAGATTTATGAATTAAGAACCTTCAAGCATAATTCAGATTAAGTATTACTGTAGAAGTTTTCAAAGAAGTCATATATAAATTAGAATTTGATTAAATGACCAAAGTTAATTTTAAGATCAAGTATCTCTATAAATCAGATTGAAGGTTTTTATTCTCTGGGTTCTGACAGAAAAGCATATGCCAATCTCTATGTCAAAAGGATAAAGAAGGAAAGCATTAAAAATCTGAGTTTGTGCCTCTTCCCAGAGCATACTCAACACTCAGAGCTCACAAGAAACAGTCCATTGTTGTCACCACTTTAAAGAAAATGTTTGAGTCTTTTCAGATGATATCTGTTTTCAAAGAAGGTCCCACTAAGAAGATTTGCCACACCATCTTGAAAACTGCACAAGTGGAGTAACCTGCCATAACCTGAAGCAGAAGTCACTATTTTCAGAGCTGTGTTATCTCCTGATATGACCTTGTACATTACTATACCACATCAACACAGGAATTTTGGAAGATTTTGGATAAAAAGGCCACTTTGCATGCCAGACACGTGGCTTTGAAGTCTGGAACGTTTTTACACAAACAGAACATGGTGCCTTTGTAAATGAGTCTATTTAACAGTGAAATCTGAATGGACAATCATATCAAGCACTGACAACTTCTCAGAGTAGCATTTTTCAGTGTTATTATTATGGTTAGCCATTTGCAGTGCCAGACTTGGTAGGGGAGGAGAGCAGCAGACAGGTAAGGGCTGGAGTATGAACTGCATACTAAACTTAGCCCACGGGACAAAGCAATTTCAGGACATACATTGTATCACCATTCAATCTAACAATTATAATCCAGTACACAGCTGGCTTTCTCTATGTGACCACAGATATGTCAGAAATACCTATGAACATCAGATTTATCTATAAAGATAAATGCAGCAAAGTTGTAAATGTGTCAGAGAAGAAACTCTTGACACTGCAGCTGATCAGCCCTTCAGGGGATAGGTAAACAACCTATCAGGTTATACAGGACAGCGAAACTCTAGAACTATTCAAAATCTGTTACTTATTTCAGTTTATAAAAGACTAACTAGCTGTGCCATTCCACACAGTAAAGATCTTGGCAATCCAATCACTGCTGTAGTAACAGTTTGACAGAATTACCAACGTCTCTTTTCCCCTTCAGAAATGTTTATTTGTCTGACAAGAAGTCATCATACTAAAAGGAACACATAAATTCCAACATGAAGTGAGTAACAGCAAGATTCATACATATTTCCGGTATATTTTTCTTCACAAGGTAGTAAAATTCAAATAAACCACTTTTCATGAATAAAGCATAATTGACGCTACAGTGTCACTGAAATGTTTTTTGTCCAGGCACATAACTGAAATAAATAAATAAAATTTTTAAAAAATCAGAACTTACCTTGTGTCACTGTTTTAAGCACAATTAAAGTTGACAGAAACCTCAAAGGCATACAGGAACTCTTAAAGAAAGCTGCTGATTTTGATTTACTCTCTGTAGACTGTTCAGAAGAACTAGGTGGGTTTCCCTTACTTATTACACCTTTGAAAATGTCTTCGCCAAGTCTCCTCATTGTTGTTGTCATTGTTGCATGCTGTTTCAAACAATGCACACTTAGTGTAAAGATTAAAACACATTAAACCCCTGCATACTATGTAGAGATATAAATGTCCCCCTAGCAATTAAATATTAAATAGCATATGGTTTGACCATGTATTGGATCCTTATCTGTATACAATACTCTTTTTTCCAAAAGCAGCTGAACAACATTATCACGGCACCTTACCAACACATACTTCGCAAAGGGAATAGTTAGTGAGGGCCCCTGATATGCTGACATTATTTAAGTTGCTTCTGGTTCCCGAACAAGCTCATCTTCAGTCAACATTATGTTGTAAAGTTGCCTGAAGTTATGTCCTGTAAAAGCATTTACAGAACCAAGATCTAAACAGGAAACTTAAGAACACTGTACAGGTAAGACCTATTAGACTTTTCATTATGAACTATACAGAAATATTACTTCAGAATCAAACTTCACAATATGCTCATTTAAAAAATGGTTCCCTCTTAGCACTAAAACTAACAGCTTACTATTCTATTGAATTTAAACTCAAGATACTTACAAAGTTTCCTACCTTTTGCTTTAGCAAAAGCACTATTGACAGCACTATGCGCTATACTGACTCTTAACAGCATGGCTACTGTCTTTTTCTTTATTATACTGCTATGTATTTTCTTATAGCAGTCTAGTCAGGGGCAATAAGGAACGTCTTGTGGTTAGACAACTGAGCAGAGAACAGAAAAATCAAAATTCCTTTGCTGCTTTGCCACACACCTCCACCAATTTCAACAAATCTCATGCAGAAAGTGAACCTAAAAATATTGCCTTTTCTAGTGCAAAAGTTTTGTAAATACATGTAAAAGTACAATTTCTGAGATGCTTAGACACCACAACAGAGACCACATACTTATAAAAACTATGCTTAGATATACAATGCAAAATTTAAAGTTAACTTTAAAAATAATTTATTTTTTTTTCATTTGCCATGTATCTGCACTAAACACTATGAATTTATGTTTTGCAAAGACAGCAGAGTTTCTCTTAATATATACTATCTGAAAACATCCACTTTTCAGATGTTTAAAACACAAAATCCACTAGTAACTTCTGGGAATTTAGTTTTAAAAAAAACATACAGCAAGAGGACTACCTGTTTTACCTGAATTCCACTGTCTAGCTGTCTTATAGTCCAGTAAATAAATTTAATCACAGGCACATGTAGTTTAGCATTCACAAATGGCATCCACTGGAGTTGCTCAGTAGCTATAGGCAAAATCTGTAAAAATATACAAAAGTAAAATTACATGCAGTATATGAACTACTGTATAAACTAACCATAAGTGAAAAAACAAAAAAAACTCCCCATTTCCTCTTGGTGTTTAACAGATTACATATGCAAATACTCACTGGGCAGATCCAGTACAGGTAACAGAATTATATGCATACACAGATTTTAAATTTTACAGAGGTTTACATGCAAAAGTGGAGATCCATCTCCACTCAATCTCAGTAAATCAAATCCAAATGGCTATAAATCTTTAACGAAGAAAAACAGTAAAACAAGATTTTCTGAACACCTCACTAATTACCAAATCTTGGTATCCCCAGAAAGAAAACAATAAAACTGTTAAAAGTATACCATAGTAGAACCTTTTATCAATCATAAATTGAAACTTTAATACCTAATATAGGCATCAAAATATAATGTTCCTTAAAAATTATCTATATGCTTTACAAATGACAAATTGTCTATTATATCTCACAGCCAGAATTAATACTGACTTATTAAGAGTGATTTTGTTTTAATTACTGTATCCAAAGCATGTATCAAACAGGCTGACCTGTTATATTCTCAAAATCATTCAAAAAACCCCATAAATTGAGAAACACATTAACTCAAGCAAACAATCCACACCCCTTTACCTTCATACACCTTTCCTGGGTGGGGGTTTTTTTGGAGGTCTGGGTAAGTTTATGACTGTCCTCTCTTTCTTCTTGTATTTTTATTTTGCTAAGGTGCTGGTCTGAGATCCAATCCATAAGAAAAGTTAAGAGCTCATAAACTTGAGAATTCAGTGGTAGCTGTAATATACCCACAACAACAGATATTTCAGCTTTCAAGTTAATGATTTTTCTAAGCCAAAATAGTTACAGACTGAAATACATGAGAGTACATTAGTTCTGAAATGTTACGCATAATTTAAAGGATGATGGGTATATGCCTAATAAAATCTGGGAGGTAAGTTACTGTATTGAGAGCCTGTGGAAAACATTATATTCAATGAAACAGAGATCTTGCACAGGCCATGTCTGCTCTGCTGGGTCTTGTACCCAGGGTTTGAGAAGCCTGTATGCTATTAATATAATCTGTAACTTATAATATCTTTGCGAAAGGTAAACTATATGTGGATCAAGGGGTGGAATGTGGTGATCCTGACCCAGAGACCACGACGCATTGAGGAGTCAGAGATCCACATCACAGTTAACCTGAGTAGGCACTGCCTATGCTGTGCTGCATAGATTCCTTGGTTGCAGGATAAACTCAGCCTGTAACAGGAGCCTGCAGACAGCTCCCGCTTGGTACTGGTGATCACGCCTCCCCCGTGGCCTTGCCTTTGTCTAAAAGGGCAACAAGAAGTTCTCCTGTGAATGTCCTTCATGAATAGAGTTGTTTTCTTCTAAGAAAACTATATATTAGCTTGAATGACCAAAAAGGAGGAGCTTCTCTCCACGGACAGGACCTGCTTAGTGTGCCCTGGGAAAAATCCACCCAGGCTCCATCTGATGCTGCACAAACACAAGGCTCCCAGCATCTGAAGGGATGTTAATATTTACTTGCTCTCTACATTGCTCCTCTTATTCTGTCTTATTAAAACAGCTACTTCATTAAGCCATTTGCTGTCAGGCTTTCTTATAAAGATCCAGAAAGAACCCTGCATCGTTTCTCTCTCTCACACCTCACTCCTCTCCCCAGTGCAGACCAGCTACTACCTGTGATGGTCTCTGGGTGTGAAAGAACATGCGCATAATGTGTTTTGTACTTAGACAAATGGTTATAAAAGGCCTGGGAAAAGACTTCCACATACAGAATCACTCAATTTCACAATTTTTGGCCAAATTAATTACAGGAGAAAGCAAATCTCTAATGTCTTTTGCATGTGAGATTTTTGCATTCTCATTTCAATGCACTAGACCTCTACACTAGACCGTACAATCCACTCTTGTTAAAATTTAACTGCATAACTAGCATTGTTAGAAAAAGAACACAGACTTAATGAAATGGTCATTCTGTCCCTGTACTACATTGCAATGAAATACACTATGAAAGCTATCCAGAGGTACCTGAGGACAGGCTGCATGGACAGTTCACTAAAGACTTCAAAAATTCTCTTGTATCTACCTTCAGGTAACTGTTTTCCTCTTCACTCAGAACTATAACTACTGATACTGTTTATATTTCACTTGCAACCAAAGTACACTAAAACCTTGTAAACAGAGAAATATGTTGCCTATATACACACAGCACAGTTTTAAGGCATCTGATATAGATTAATTAAGGCAGGATGGTGTGACTATCTCTTTCCCATTTCACGGTTTAACCTCTAGCTGGAGAAAATCATTACCAGTTGGGAGATGTTGGCAGAATACTACCACAGGACTTGCTACTAAATGGAATAACATGGAGACAGAAAGCATGTCATTAAGTGATGCAAGAAGATATTTTAAGGAAAACAAGGTGATCATTTTGGAACTGTATATGAACACCACATTTATTCTCTTTCCCTCATTAAAGACGATTTCTCAAAAAAATAGCAGTAGTACAATCACCTCTGGCTTACAAAATTAAAATTCTTTATCTGATATCTCTGACTAATTTTTAGCTGGTGTTATTCATAAAAAGTGCTGTACTGTAGCAGTAACCAGCATGAGTTTACGATTTGCTTTGACACAGCGAAACAAACCAGCAACAGTGTAAGCAGGTTATAATTTTAATTGACAGATGAAAGATGACGTGACAGGAAGAGGAAAACATACCATATAAATAAAAGTATATACATACACTATATACATAGACAATATGAAATCAAACAGACATTTTTAGCAACAAGCTTAATTCTTTAACTGCCTGTTTTCCCCAATATAATTTATATCTTTTCTTACTGTAACTAATGCATTCATAAAATAAATAAAATTGGAAGTTACATTTTGTAATTTCTAGCAGATACACAAAGAATGTTCCACTGCCTAATGTTTTTAGAATGAATCTTTCATTTTGCCCAATTCTTACCTTAGCAGTTTTTGATGTTACCATCACTCTTTCCTGCTTGACAGGTTTACTTTGTTGCACCACTTGACATACATCCTTAGATTTCTGTACCATTAAAAATTCATGCTTTCTCTACAACAAAATGTAACAATGAATTAAAATTCACCTGATACCTGTAAAGGAAGCAGGTACATGTAAAAACAAACCTTACTTGTAGATTCTCTAAACGAGCTTGTACTTTTCTTGCTTGACCTTCCAACTTCTTGTTCAGCTCAGTTGCATCACTTAACTGAAAGAATCAGAAAATATTAAAGTATTTGTAAATTCAAAACTCACTTCTTGACTTAATTATCACACTGAAATAATTTTATGTGGTTGCTGAGGAGCTAAACTATTTAAGTTCAAGTTTTTTCTTCCGAGTATATAAAGTGATAGAAACAAAATCATCATCTACCTCCTCAACAAATCACAGAATGGTTGAGGTTGGCAGGCACCCCTGGAGGTCATCTGGTCCAACCCCCTGGCTCAAGCAGAGCCACCTAGCTGCCCAGGACCATGTCCAGATGGCTTTTGAATATCTTCAAGGTGGGACACTCCAACACCTCTCTGGGCAACCTGTTCCAGGATAAATAAGACAGCAGTAGCTCTTTGTTGACCTGCAAACCAACTTTCAGTTTGCAGGGGAAGAATAAGCACTACAGTGCTTCTCTAGATATACAGGCACTACACATTTGATTACTTTTCATGAAGAAGTGACATAAACATGGAGTACACATTTCAAGAATAGTCCAATAGTCTTGTTAGTGGGGAGGGTGAAAGATTTCTTCTTTGCAGAATCAGTTACTGACCATGCTACAAAAAACGTGTGCTCTGTCAGAAAAGATGAGGGAAACTGTAACTTTAATTGAAATATAAGAAACATGCTCTATGCATACAACAATGAACAGCACGATCATGACGGAAGCCCTCAGTTTGCACAGAAATGCGAAGATATTCTAGTGAAGGGAAATAGACAGATGAGTTGCACAAGAACCATCAACATTCTAGGAGTTAGGTCTGACCTTCTCTAAGAGAAAGAATAAGGCTCTGATGTAGATTTTTATTGTACTCAAGACTATCAGAACTGTAATTAATTCAATGATTAAATAATGGTCAAATAGTTTAGATAGTAATTTGTGTGTCAGCATTTTAGTGAGATGAAAATTCTTACTCTTTATTACTATGAACCACTGTCTCAGTTTAAGAACTGAGAAAATACTGCCTTCATTAACATTTGTAAAAATAACTGAAAATACTGAGCAAACACGAAGCTAGAAATACACATTCCACTTTTTATTTAATAGAATCAGAACAGCAATTCAGCACAGGGTGGATTCTATTATGTTATAAATTACTTTCTCTCCATCCACTCTCAATTTGCTTCAGAGTACATGGATTTGTCCTTTCTAACAATTAGCTGCTGCTAGGGGGTCAGAGACATAAGTGCAACTTTTTCTTTTTATACTGTAAAAGATCAGAGAGGCTAAATTCCAAGTACTAGAAAAAGGTGAGGAAGGTAACTTTCAGTCATTCATACAATTCTTGTCTTACAGAAACAAAAAAATCAGCAATTTTGCGAACTTAAGCTGTTCAAATATTTGAAATTGTTGACTGTAACTTGTAAAACTATTGATAACAGAAAATAACTAATTTTACCTGTTTTCTTAAAGAGTCGTTCATTTCCTTCAAGGTGTCAAATGATGACTTCAGCCTCCTATTTTCTTTAGTTATTTCTCTCAAGGCTTCTGTCAGCTGTTTAACTTCTGCCTCATGTTGCTGTAGAAATATCAAATTTAAAAGCATGATTTACAAGACACTATTTTAGAAACAATTATAAGCTAAGTTCAATTTCAGTGTTAGAATAATAGGACAAAATTCAAAGATCAAGTTTGTAATTCTGCATGGCCAAATTTGCATGTTTAACCAGTAGTAAGTAAAACAACATCCACACTGCGTATTAAGAAGAATCTATAAAGAACGCAAGAGCAACATGCACAGCCAATTGCTCTTACTCTTTCCAGATTCTACCCAAAAGAGATGATAGCAATATGTACATTTCTTAGACAAGTCAGATGTGGGAAAGGTTTTTGAAATAAAACCATTGACAAAGCTTTTATTTACAGCTTATTCTTCCATATAATAACAACAAACTGTGATTCTGTTTTGCAGCAACTTTTGAGGTTTCAACTAGTTTTTCTGGTGTTGTTCTCTCTGAATCACGCAGAGCTAGAAACTAATCCTATGCCTCTTAGACTAGTGCTCTGGTTTACAGCACAAGCATATGAATTTCTAACTACAACCTGCATATCCACTGCCATTCTTCTCACTCCCCTGAATCTTATTTTAGATTTAATCTTCTCTGGACACCAGTGCATCTGGTGTACCTCAGATTTGATAAAACAGCAAAGTTTTATTTTACTGAAAATATTCCAGCTATATATACTTACTATCTTTCATTTCTCCCCTTCCATGAATTCACTATTCTTCACTCATTCACACACTCATTCTTTATTTTTCCTTTCCAGTCATATCCTCTCTTTCTACATGTGCACATGACAAAAATAAAGCTCAGCAGAAGTTTAAAGGAGGCAAGCCCTGAAGAGATCCTTCTCTATATTTCTGCTTGGAAGCACAGTAACTTCCATTCCAGCTATACAGGAAAACCACCTACAACTCCTTTTTTCTCAGCTGCCGCTCTTCTTCAGTCAATAGGATCAGAACAGCTGTGGGCAGGACATTCTTGTCTAAAGCACCTACCCACACTTGGCTAAGCCAATGTGAAATGACAGATCCCCTTTTCATACCAATAAACATGCAGACACTGCCAACATATAATTGAGTGCACCCTATCACATCACATGGAATGTTTTACTTCCATTTTCTACATACACAGTTAATAGGCTTATTTGAATTTCAATAGCTGCTCTAGAAAGAATCAGTACAGAATTATAACCTGAAAAGTAACTAGTACCAGTATGATAAGCCATAGGGTTGTAGCTGATGCCAGGATGTCCGAGCCACCCGCTTCTATAAGCAAATCAGGCAATGCCATTCATAACATAACCAGCTATACCATTTCACTCCTTCCGGATGTTTGCCTAGTCTGTTCTTAAGTAATGGAAACACTGCAGTCTTACCAATCTACCTGTCCCTACCCGTGCTTAGATCTAGTTTTTCCTAACACGTAACCTAATGTTCCCTTACTACTATTACTACTTCTCCTATCACAGACGTGAAAAAAATATTAGTTTCTTCCTCCTTGTTCCAGTCTTTGACGTAGCTGAAGCTTGGCACATTCACCCTCAATTCATCCTGTATGTTGAACCCATGCGTCCGCGCATCATCCTCTACTTCTGCAGCTGATATTTCTATTCAAGTGCAATACTGTACACTCACACCTTCTGAATAGTATAATGGCTTTTTTCAGACCTACCATATCTTCAATTTGTCAAGATAAATTTTAATCCTAATGTTCTTTTTCAGTATGCTTGAAATTCCCCCTCACTTCCTATTTTCTTCAAATTTCATAAACATGCTCTTTCTCACCATCAAACTTCTTATTGAAAATACTGATACCAGACTGGAAAGATACTCCAGAATCCACTATATGGATTCTGGATATCCTCGTCCCAAGGACGATTATGAAAATGCCATGCAAACCTGTATTAAAAAGACTGAACATTAGGAAAGAATTTTTCACAGAAAGGGTGGTTGGGCATTGGAATAGACTGCCCAGGGAGGTCGTTGAGTCACCATCCCTGGATGTGTTTAAGAGATGTTTAGATGTGGTGTTGGCGGATATGGTGTAGGGGAGAACTTGTAGAGTAGGGTAGATGGTTGGACTCGATGATCCCAAGGGTCTCTTCCAACCTAGACAATTCTATGATTCTAAAAAAAAATCCAATTAAGTCCAGACATATATATAATTACTAATTCTCTTTTAGCAGTGCCCACTATCATGCTCTAGTGGAAATGAGACTGACTTGACAATTTATGATTAACATATGCCAGTACTTATTTATTGCACTGTTTTCTGCATTGAGCTTCCCATGGTGTGTTCATAGCTTGCTTCAGGATTTACTTATATATTTAGTTTGAGAACTGGCATTAAGTTGGTGGCTGCATACCTCTTTCCCTTTTCAAAAGAAAGGCACCACATATTTTTTAGTCTTCTAATACTCCATTTGACCTTCACAAATTTTCACAGAAAACCACTAATTTTTCCTGGGTTTTCATCAGCCAGTTCTCTAACTGGTGTAACATTCTTAAAGCCCAGAATATTTGAAACACTTAAATTAACACCTTAACCCATTCCTTCCCTGTTCAAAAGTTGAGGTCCCGCTCCTCTGACACCCTTTTCCCCTTTTTAGCAGGTAGTCTGTCCTCCCTCACCAGCTTGTGGGAAAGGTTGATCTACACACTTCAAAGAAATTTAATTTCTCAGCTTATGATTTTGACATTGAGTACATATATTTAAGGACTTCTCTAGGTTATCTTCTGGATAATAAGCAACACTTTCCACAAGACCTAAATTCAACAGCAGACACCCTCAAAAACAGTGTTGTTGAACACATTTTTCTACTGTTGAAATCATACCGTTTCATTTCCTCCCACATCCCCAAAGTTAGGCTGATTTTTTCTTTCTTTGAACTTTCTGAGTGGTTTTTTGCTAATACTCTCTGCAATAGTTGTTATGTCATAAGACCTTATTGTGTCTTAAAGCCTTCCCAAGGAAATCTACTTCAACTAAAGCTAATGAAAAGATACTCATTTAGGTTACATACAATTCCAAATAGATCACAATTGTTTCTCTAATTTCTAAAACAGCAAAAACTGTATGATCGGTGTAAGTTATCTTTCTTTTCTAAATTGTAACAGTAAAATGTACCTACACATCAGACAACTAAATGCACCATTCTGAAATAGAAGCCATACAAAAACCCTATTGATATTGTTTCTTACTTTTTATGTAAAACTTTAATTTGGGGATTTCAAGCACATTAAAAGAAATAAGCATTATATCTAGCAAACACGTGATGGCTTAAGATAACTACAACCAAGTTAAATAGCACGTAGAGCAATAAACATCATTAAATAACTTACCATACCTCTTTCATAATTCCAAATTTTGTGTGAACTTCTTCCTCAACACCTCTTATTTTAGACAAAGCTGCTTCATGTCTAAAAAGCAATGCTTCTCGCTCTGTTAGAAAATGCTCTCGTTTCTGGAGTTGCAAAGCATACTCCTGTTGTGCTGAACTTTCTCTCTGTATCAAGAAAAAAAAATGTTGAAACAGCTTTAAAATCCATGACATTATCACAATTTATACTGAATTTGAATTTTCCCTCCCAGAGATATGCTTAGCTTTTTGTAAAATTATACAGTTACACAATAGCTTACTAATTAAAAGTATCCTGATGGACATCTATGTTTAGTTTCCCCACGCATTAACACACGACTTTGATGTGCGTTGGGATGGCTCAGCCTCCCAAAATACAAAACTCAACTCTACGTGGTTGTTCAAGTACAAACCCAGACAATTAAACTTAGGCTTTTGCTTCCAAACATTTTGGATAATGGTATTAACTGTAAGACAAAGGAGAGTCTGATGCAATTGTCTATCCTGAGCACTAAATTACTGTAGTGTTTCTTCGATTATTGGGAAGCATCCCTGAAAAAGTGGTGAGAGAAAAAAGAGATACAAAATTATTTTGGCAAAAGATAGTCCCGGCAGGGAATCTAACAGAAGCATGGGAGCTATTACAGAATAAAACCATAAAGGAGGTTCTTCTGTTAGTGGCCTAAGCCTGGTAAGGCGTGAACTGCTGCGATTCCCCAGCAGCAGCAAAGTAAAGATAAGGCAGAATGGAGAGTTTTCACAGGAAGCCATGAAGGCAAGCACTACTGAATGCCCGGAGCCAGAATAGTTTCAGATTCTCTCAGAAGCAGCAACGGTTGCAGGCATTTCCCTCCACGCACACAGTGTGTCACAAAACATACTCCTCTTGGATGTAGCAGCACTGTGTTCAAACTCCCCCAAGCTGAATTTTATCTGATCTACCCCCTACGCAAGTCAAAGCACTGAAGCTACCAAAACAGTGAATTAATTTAGGGGAAGAGGTGGATGATGACAGAGTTTCAGTATACAAGTGATTGTGATTAGTATAAGTAATAGTTTTAGTATATACATAGTTAAGTTTTAGTATATAAGTAATAGAGATTTAGTATATAAGTACTTTCTGAATTCTCTATCAAAAATAAGAATCTTCATAACATTTCTCAACAAAATTTGTAAGGCGATTCCATTTCCTACCTGAAGCTTCTGATGTATGACAAATAATTCATCATAAATTTGACTGACGTGAGGTGGTATTAAGCCTTGACTATAGCATCCTTGAGCATCAGTTCCACTCACAATTTTCCTTACCAAACCATTGGTAATATTTTGGTCACTACTTTCTTGTGTACTTGCAGTCAAATGGGATGGTAAGGTGCTGCCTGTGGAAAGGAAAACCCCATTTTACATTAAAAAAAAAAAGTCTTAGATAAAGAATGACATGACTGTTGATCCAAAACATTGAAAACTTATTTTAGGTCACGACAGGCATTTAGAGTAACAAGCATAGAGCAAGAGGTATCCAAATTAGAAAGTAATCTCCTAAAGAATTAGGGAGAATTGTTCAAAGCTGTGTTCCATGAATTGTTTTTCATGGGTTGTTTTTCCATGAATTGTTGTATTCATCTGTGATGAATAAAGTTTTATAAGCAAAATTACGTCCTCCTCTTCAATACAGAAATCCCATAGATATCTGTATGAAATCTATGCACAGACTGAATCATAATGTAGCCAAAATCTCTTAGTATTTTTGTAAGGGCTTTAGGCAAGTGATTCGCTGCTGACTAGAACTTGGCCTGACATCTAAGTTAATAGAACAAGACTTAAGAAACTACTGGACACGACATGAGAAACTGCTAGACATGACAGATAACAGTGTAAGAAGCTGAAGAAAGTTGCAGACAGCATAGTAACGAATGGCTGGATTTCAAAAATAGTCAAATGGCCAAAATTCATAGATAATTGAAGTACTGGGATCTTCTGGGGAGAAACATCTTGCAAAGCCAACAGCACATAGGTACCATATCACACCAAGATTACCTAAGAAATAGGTTTGGGTACTGTGCTGGTTTTGGTTGGGAGAGTTAATTTCCTTCACTGTAGCTGGTGTAGTGCTACGTTTTGAATTTATGAAAAAACAGTGTTGATAACACAGGAACATTTTAGCTATTGCTGAGCAGTGCTTGCACAGCATCAAGGCTTTTTCTGTTTCTCACGCTACCCCACCAGTAAGTAGGCTGGGGGTGCACATGAAGCTGGGATGGGACACAGTGGGGACAGCTGACCCCAACTGACCAAAGGGATATCCCAGACCAGCAATAAAAACCGGGGAAAGGAGGAGGAACAGGGGACTTTCAGAGCTGTGGCATTTGTTTTCTCAAGTAACCGTTACATGTGACAGAGCCCTGCTTTCCTGGAGATGGCTGGACACCTGCCTGCCAATGGGAAGCAGTGAATGAATTCCTTATTTTGCTTTGCTTGCATGTGCAGCTTTTGCTTTATGTATGAAAGTGTCTTTATCTCAGTCCACAAGTTTTCTCACTTTTACCATTCTGATTCTCTCCCTTCCTACTGGCAGGGGTAGGGTGAGCAAGCAGCTGTGTGGGGCTGAGCTGCCTGGGGGTTAAAGCACAACAGGTACAGCTGTAGCAAAACTCAGGCCAATGAGGAAAAAGTAATTAGGGATAAGTTGTTTATTTGGCCGGCAACTGGGGAAGAGAAAAGAAGGATAATGAGAATAAGCATCAAGAAACAGGAAAAAAGTTACTAGATAAGCAAATGATGTAATCAGGGCTAGTTGGTGGTATGCATCAGGCAGCCTTGTGGTTGATCACCCATCACAGCTGGAGCAGGACAATAAACCAAACCTGTTGTTCTGCTGCAGTGTGTCTGCTTCAGGGGTGAGGAAGGAGAGCATAACTAGTACAATGCCGCATAAATCATAACAGAAAAAAAAAACAACAGAAAAAAAGTAGTTACATCTGGAGCAAATGTTTGTGTTATCAGTCTTTCCCATTTATTTTGCCTTCGATCCCAAATACTGTAAACTATGCATTTTTCCTGGTGCAATTAAATCTTTTTTTTCTTTTCAGAAAGCTGTTCTCTCTCACTCTGAAAACTCTTGGTGACAGTCTATTACAGTTCCATTGATCTGTTCTGCCTGGCTTCTGAGATTCCTTTTAGCGTCGTCCTGGGTGGGTTGGCTGTCTGTCTGTCTGCACATTTCCAGATACACTTTCAAAAGAATTCATC
Organism: Ibidorhyncha struthersii; assembly: GCA_013398815.1. NCBI lineage: Eukaryota > Metazoa > Chordata > Aves > Charadriiformes > Charadriidae > Ibidorhyncha > Ibidorhyncha struthersii. The sequence goes on from VZSZ01008165.1 coordinate 157,908, forward strand.
AATGTTCTTCTAAACCTAAAACTCTCCACAAGAGACAGAGCTACAGTAATTCACAAATTCTTCCAATTGTGGCAGCATTTTCAAACATTTGCAGTGAATTAATGCCATCTGGTTCCTGCTACAGTCTTCCAGTTAGAATTTCCTGAGTTAAATGAACAGCAGATAACACTCTTTCTCTACCCATTGCCAGTTTTCAATCCCTAAACTGACAAAAGACATCTGACTTAACAGAGTTGTAGTATTTGTTAATGCAGCTAGTTACTTAAAACAAAGTCAAACAAAACCACCAAAACACACCCTGTTTCTTCATTCATATTATAAAGTCACCTGGCAACCAGTTTCATAAAAGGTTGATTTTTCTTTTTAAAATGTTTGTTAGTATTGCATCAAGTATGTCTGGACGTCCTGAAATTGTAAAGGTTGTAAAAATATTTAAAATTCAATATTTATTACCTGTTTCCACATATATAGCTGTATTTCGAACTGCATCAGTTTCAGAACAACTAATGGTATTTTCTTCTATTTCTAGACCACTTGAATCACAAAAAGAATCTTGCTCATCATCAAAACTAAAAAAATACAAAAAAGAGATAACTTCAAATTACTCAGTCCCTTTCTAACATACTACATTTAGAGAACTGAGAGAAGTTTGTATAAAAATGTAAACGTTGCTCAGTCTAAGATTTTGATATTTGACTGCTAACAAATAGCAGAGTTGAATCATTTGGATGGAAGGCATTATTACTCACAAGATTTTAACCACAACAATTAGTAATGTTGCTGACTTAAAAGTGGTAACAATAACTAGAATTTTCATGCTGTAAGCACATGCATGCAACATGTAAAGCCAACACTTTTCTCTCACCAACCACCACCAAATTCCAGGAAAGCCAAAGATACAGCCCCACTTTTTTCATTATTTTTTCACATTTGGTGTAAAGTAGCCCTGAAAAGAGATTTCTTGGCTTTTGGAATCAAATTATCTCTAAATAAACTTAAAGCTTTTCAGCAGTCTGAGCTATTTGTTTTCCCCCTAGTTGAGTTTATATTATCCCTGTACTCAGTTTATATCACCTAATTTGGTTTATATCAACCCTATATCCCATTAGCAATTCCAACATAGATTAGAATAGAAAGTGAGCGAGAAAATACTCCTCATCAAAATCACCATCCACATTATTTCATACATCAGCCACAAACAGTTCTTCACTTAACAAGAATCTTAAAACAACTTTTGGATCTGTGCAGTGTGAACGTATTGTTTACTTGTGATTTATCTGGATTATGAGAGAAAATGAATGATAAAGGAGAGCTGAAAAGCAAACACCTCTTACCAATCCCAGTCTTTAAAGCTTTGTAGGAAATCACTAGATGATCTGACGCTGTTGTCTCTTCTACTTTCAGTAAATTCTGACTCTAGAGAACATCTGGATAAAGAAATAGTTGTATTTTCCAGTGAGCTGTCCATATCACCTGGAATATATAAAATAATAATATTTTTATTTTGTATTTGAGAAGCTGACATTAAGAAATCAACAAGGGCTTATTAGAAATGTTTGCCATGTAACCATGTAGGTTTAAGAACCAAAAAATCCACTGATGCAGCCTGACAAGTGAATGAAGATATTATAATAGCTTAAACTATAGGAAGAATTATTTAGTTTTCAAAACAGATTTGCCTTTCTGAAGTTTTACAGCTGCCTTCGTATACTAATTTTTCTATAACCAAAGTCTGATAAATGCATTGTTTTACCCTGCTGTGTGCATGCACCAGCAACATGTGTTTCTCAAGAAGCCCAAAGACATTCTGAATATTAAATGTATAGGTTTCTTTAATTTAAAGCCAAATGTATATGTTATGAGGTGAGCTGCTACTAACTACTTGAAGCAGGACTTAAAACACAAACAGGTTGGGAACCACTGTTCTAAAGCATTCTTTGTATTCTTTATGCAAATGTTAACATTGGTTGATGAGGAGCAGTTAGAGATGACCAAAAGATGAGCAAAAGGATGACCATGAGCCAGCAATGTGCCCTGGCGGCCAAGAGGGCCAATGGCATCCTGGGGTGCATCAAAAGGAGTGTGGCCAGCAGGTCGAGGGAGGTCATCCTCCCCCTCTACTCTGCCCTGGTGAGGCCGCATCTGGAATACTGCGTCCAGTTCTGGGCTCCCAGTTCAAGAAGGACAGGGATCTGCTGGAGAGGGTCCAGCAAAGGGCTACAAAGATGATTAGGGGATTGGAACATCTTTCATATGAGGAAAGGCTGAGGGATTTGGGTCTCTTTAGTCTGGAGAAAAGAAGATTGAGGGGGGATCTTGTTAATGCTTTCAAATACTTGAAGGGAGGATGCCAGGGGGATGGGAGCAGTCTTTTTTCAGTGGTGCCCATTGATAGGACGAGGGGTAATGGGCACAAGCTTGAACATAGGAAGTTCCATCTTAACATGAGGAGGAACTTCTTTACTCTGTGGGTGGTGGAGCACTGGAACAGGATGCCCAGAGAGGTTGTGGAGTCTCCCACTCTGGAGACATTCAAAACCCGCCTGGACGCTGTCCTGTGCAACCTGTTGTAGGTGACCCTGCTCTGGCAGTGGGGTTGGACTAGATGATCTCCAGAGGACCCTTCCAACCCTGACTATTCTGTGATTCTGTGATTCCCAGGGTGGCTCCCAGATATCACAAACCCCCAGTCAAGAACGTCCACCTATTTAAAACAAGAAAATGCAAAACTACTTAAAATAAATTTAGGAATGATACAGTTTTACTATGTATTTTCCCTGAAAAAGACATCAAAGTACCATTGTTTGGTATTACCTTTGTATATTAGGGAGCTTCTGCTCTTACATTCGGTATGTAATGCTCCTGAAAGGCAATCCTATAAGAAAGTGCAAAACCACTGTAACACAGTCAGAATTTTCAGGGAAAGTGTATGTTACAACTCACTTGTTTAAAAGTGACACCACCTTGTTGAAGAACTCTTACCACAAACTACTGACTTTGAGAAGGGAAGTGTTTTTTTCCCAATATGTAAATATAAATGGCCCTCATATTAATACAAAGAGGCAGACATATTCACCACAGTCTAATAATGAAATATTCATAGTGTTATGTAAGACTACAAGACACTATGAAGACAGTGACATAAAATAAGGGCATAAAAATAGGATCAGGTAATCACAGAAACAGCGCCATCTATCTTTACATTTAGGCTTTTTATGTCAAAGTTTCCTGCTCTACTTTTTCCTAGTAACTTGTAACCACATGCTAAAAAACGAATGACAGTATTAGGCTACAAGCAAAATCAATTAAATGTACATTAGAAAAGATGAGACTCAAAGCAGCTCTCATGATCTTAGCTGTCTTACACTGCATCTCTGCTATGCTCTAAACAAAGTGATTGCTGTATTTTCTTACACTTAAATACTGCTTCTCAATAGAATAACAAAAAGCACAAATAAATCTAGCATTTCCTCCCTTGCAAGCATTATGCTTTAAAGTCTCAGTGACAGTTTTTTAAAGATAACTTCTGAAAATTATTCAAAGCAGAATATTCCCTAAGGAAAACATAGCATTCTGTGGTGTTCTAGATGCTATCTGAGTTGCAAATCCTTCTGGAGGAACTACAGACAGATACAACCAGATTTTAGCTGCTAAAGAACTGAAATCTTCACCTCATATTTAGGACAGTTCTTGACCCTAAACCAGCAAGTCACACTTCCTCAGAAAAAGACTGGTTTCTGTACTCATTTGACGATTCCCAGGACCAACTTGATCTCCCAATCCAATTATGTGTCCAGCCCAAATCCAGCTTTCGATCTCTCCCAATCTTTGGCTGCTCACAAGAATTTTTACAACATATCACCTCCCTTGCAGCATGAGTTGGAACACTTAAGGTCTGTTATGCCCTGGGCATGCTGGAAGTATTTGACCCACGGAGGAGTGCAGATGCAAGAAAGGAACTGCAAAAAGTTGTCTCAGTGAAAGACAAACAGACTTCAAACCAAATAAGAGTAATAACAATCCAGTTCCATCACTCGTATCAGTGCAAGGAACCTGGCATTCTCTGGTGCAAAATAGCATTGCTTTACCTCGGCAAGGTAATGATACTCATCATAATTTACTGCCTGGTTACTATGGCACTCACACACTGTGGGTTTGAGTCTCCTCTGGTTGACTAGATACAGAACAGTTTCCTCCTCCCTGAAAACAGAGCTGATCACGAGGCTTTACAAAAACCCACCAACGCTCCTAACACGCTCCAAATAAGGCTAGCGATTGCTGTAACAACAGAAGATATGAAAGAAATGAGTCACCCTATTATATATATTTTATAGATGCCTGGTATACTACTTCTAAGAGGATTCACGTAGTATCTTGCCCAACTGGCAGGCACCAAAAGACTTTAGGCAAAAACTAAGTGCCAAGCTGCTCAGGCTGCGTTTTGGGAATGCATAAAATGTGGAATTGCAATTTCCAGGGAAATTTCCAGTTCAGACAAGGATGACTTGTCAGCAATTCCCCTGAAACGAAGTCAGAGCAGAGGGACAGGGGCAAGACTAGAAAGAACATACTTTACACGTGAGCTCCTAAAGCCTATTTAAAACCCATTTTTGGCTCTCAGACTGTACATGTATGTAACTCCACAGTGTTTAAAAGAACCCCAAGGGAGGGGACAGAGACCCCCCCCCTCCCCGCACCTCAGGGACCGGGCGAGGANCCGCCGCTCGAGCTCGAAGAAACCGCCACCACCCGCCGCCGGGCGGGCACGCGCAGGCGCGCACGGCCCCACCGCCCGCTGGGGCGCGGCGAAGCGCAGGCGCATGCGCGTCCGTTCGGCCGGGCCGGCGGCGGGAAGCGGAGGCTGCTGCCGAGGAGCGGGGGC